>MIQA02019641.1:0-14856 GCA_001887855.2 Sclerospora graminicola
CGAGGCCGATCGCTCAACGTTGTCGCAAAGTTGCACCTCAATACCGGGAAAAGTTATCCGATTTGATCAAGGGCTTGTTGAGTACAAAGATCATCCGACCATCAACATCGCAGTGGGCATCACCGATTGTGATCGTGATTAAGAAGAATGGGGTTGATATCCGATTGTGTATCGACTATAGAATGGTGAATCGCCTCACGAAGTTGATGGTCTATCCGATGCCCCTGATCAATGATTTATTAGAAGATCTGGATAAAGTTTTATGGTTTTGCTCGCTGGATATGGCTAGTGGTTTCTGGGTGGTTTCGATGACTGATCGTGCTCGAGAGATCTCGGCTTTCGTTACACCTTTCGGACTTTTTGAATGGAATCGGATGCCGTTTGGATTAAAGAATGCCCCACAGATCTATCAGAGGCTGATTGACAATGCTCTCTATGGGTATTTCCAGATCAGTGCTGATCGGGAAGCCACCGATCTACATGATGTGTTTACGGAAGGTGAACTAGACCAAGATCAGGGCCGATCAGTGTTGGGAAGGCGATCATACATAGATGACATCTTGGTCACAGCAACATCCTGGGATATGCTATGCGATAAGGTCGAACGACTCTGAACACCTGCGAGCGCTGGAATTTGTCGATCAGTGTGGTCAAGAGTTTCTGGGGTCAACCCAAGGTCGCTTACCTCGGCCATAACGTATCGATCCAAGGATTGGAAGCAAACCCGAAAGATCTGGCTGCTCTCAGCAACTTACCTTTCCCCCGATCACTGAAGGTCATGCAATCCTTCCTCGGATCTCTGAATTATTATAGCAGATTCATCGAAGACTTCTCGATTTACGCCCCTATACTATATGAACTGAAGGAAGTTGATTATCATGGACTACGAGAACGTGATCGGGTAGGAGGATCACCAATTGAGACTGATCACGAAGTGGAAGTTACTGAAATGGATCTCAAGACTAGATCGCTGATCAATCGGACTGATCCAGAGTCAGAGGACCACATGAAGCGAGCTATGGTAGCCTTTAGTATGTTAAAGGCGAAGATGATCTCGACGCCGATACTGAAACACTTCGATCCGGAGAAGATCCCCGTGGTGATCCTATATACCAGTAAATGGGCAATATCAGCCGCACTGGTCCAAGATCATGGCGGAGTTTATTGCCCAGTGACGTTCACAAGCCGAACATTAAACCAAACGAAGTTAACTATGGTATTGTGGATAAGGAGGTGCTAGCATTATTACGTGTATTGGATGTTTGCTACTCTATGCTGGTAACTAGATCAATTAAGCTATTATCCAGGCGATCTAGTTTGGCGTGGTTACTGTCAGCGAGTGGTTTAGATGGGAGACTGGGGCGATGGGCAGCGGTGTTATCTCAGTGGACTTTGGAGATCATTAAGTGCACCAAGGGCGAAGAAGAGATTCTTGGAACACTAGCCACCAGCATCACGCCCCGATCAGAAGTCGATGAAGCCCTGATCGAGGTGGCTCCCCGGAAGCAACCACGTGAATCGATCACTATACCCCCACCGATCGTCGGCTCGGAGGAAAATCTGATCGTTGTAAGTTTCGACGGATCAGCGAGTGTGAAGAAAGGCGTGGGGGCGTATAGTGCGCTGTTATGGAAACTGCCTGAATGGACTGTTATATCGGCCGGTTCAGATTATACTCCAGGTATCACGGTCAATGAGGCCGAATATCGTGGTCTGCTGCTAGGTTTGGATCTCTTGCAAAAGCAAAAGATCGGAAGAGTAATCATATGCGGAGATTCAAACCTGGTAATTCGGCAGATCACTGGAGAGATCGACTGTAAAGCACCGCGTTTGAAGCTACTGAACGATCGCGTTATGAAAGCTTTACGTGGATGGCCAAGGCATGATCTCTTACATGTGAAACGTGATTGGAATCGGAGCGCAGATCACCTAGCCACTATGGTCATGCGTGATCAGACCGGATCAATAGTTACTGATCAAGCATTGCTGGAAGAACTGGTGGAGATCAATAGGCTGCCTGAGCTGAGTCGTGTGGAAGATGAAAAGGAAGCAGCCCAGATCTCGATCATGACGAGATCGCGAACCAGATCACCACCTAACAGATCACTCTCTCGAGAAAGCCTAACAGAAGAAATAGTACAGGAGATGCGGATCGAAAGCATACACAAGGCACAAGACGAGGAAAAATGGACGTTGATTTGAAGGCGTTTCTAAAGGGTGATCTGGAGAAGCTGAGCCAGGGTGAAGCAAAAGATTGTGCTAAGATCGCGTCCAACTATGAGATCGACGAAAATGATCTATTGTTTTACTATGTTCAAGCTGATCAGGCCGATGCAGATCTGGACCGATCAGCAAGGCTCGTGATCCCGGAGACTTTACAAACTGATATCTTACACCATTATCACTTCAGTTTAGAGGGTGGCCACCAGGGCGTAGGTCGAACGTATCACATGATTCGCAAACATTTTCATTGGAGAGGCTTATATCGAAGTATACAAAAATTTGTCGGGACATGTACGGATTGCGAAACCGGAAAAGGTATGCCAAACATCCGGGGTAGATCACCTGGAAATATCCAGGCGACCTACCCTTTCCAAGTGATAGCAATGGATCACATACCGTCCCTGCCGAAATCGTTCAAGGGCAACACAGAGTTGCTGATCTGGACTGATCTGTTCACGGGATTGGTGATCGCGAAAGTGGGATCTACCCGAACAGCCCAACAAGTCGCTTGCAGTTACGAAGAATGTGTTTTTCGACGGTTTGGAGCCAGTGAAGTGATCAGGCATGATCGCGAACCAGATTTCATGGCCGAAGTTTTCCGATCATTCAATCAGATGCTTGGCCAGAAACAGAGCGCGACCATGGCATACCGTCCGCAGGCGAATGGTAAGGCCGAACGTATGGTACAGACGCTAACTAGAGCTATCAAGATGTATGTCGCGGACTCCGCTCAACAAGATTGGGATGAATATGCAGAGAGACTGGTGTTTGCGTTGAATTCCTCTTTCGATCGGATCAGGGGAGATACTCCGTTCTACTTGGCATATGGTTGGGACCCCCGATCTACCATCGAGTCGGTGATCCCTGTTGGTTGCACACGAGGTCGAGATCGCGAAGCTCGTCGATGGCGTATGGGACTCCAACGTCACTACCAACATGCGCGGGAACAAGTCAACGAACGATTGCGGAGGGCCATCCAAGAAAGAGCTGATCGGAACAATGATCAGGCCGATTCGCATAATATCGAGCCGGGATCAAGAGTTTGGCTTTACTTGGATCGCGTGAAAGAAGGATATGCCAAGAAGTTAGCACATCTGTGGCATGGACCGTTCCGTATAGCCGAACTGATCGGTGATCATGCCGCTCGGTTGATTACTGCAGGTACCGATTACGGAATTTTCAACTTGTCGAAGCTAAAACTGGTTCGGGAATACCCTGATCGGCCTAAAACCAGGCTGTTATGCGATGATCAGCCAAGGTTTGACTTCGACGAAGCTCTCTTACCCGAAGACAGTTGGGAAAGAACGTTGGACCAGAACGAATTTGAAGTGGAGAAGGTTTTGGATACCCGATCAGGCAAGAGGACCCGATTTGGCCGAACCCATCGTGATTACTTGGTTCGATGGAAGGGTTATGACGATCCCGAGTGGGTAGATGAACGTGATCTGAACTGTGGAGCTCTACTAAGAGAATTTGAACGTGATCGGGTGAGACGAAATCGATTTGGAGTGATGCAAACCCACGAAGAGGGCAACCAGGAGTCTCAATAGCCTGGGTTGACACATTGTGACAGATCAGCCAAAGGTAATGGTCGAACAAGTGGAGATCAGGGTGGTTGAGCTGGTTCGGAGTAAATGGATATATATATAATGCACGAGAACTACATTTGCATACATGTGAACGATCGATATACAAGATGGAGGCAATAGTGGGACCTGAATATGAAGTGTGAATATGGAACGTGAAAGTTATCAAGAAACTGTCGTGATATATTAATGATTATGAAAAAAACGAAACGGAAGCTGGTTGTCACGACAATCACGGGCCATACTTCGTGCGCAGACGAGAAACCGCGAACCCCGGATGATCCATGGGGCTTGATCGGAACTGGTTCCGCCAAGGCTCTTGCTGATCGGTAAAGATCAGGGCATCACGCAACGTGCCGATCGGAGTTGGATGTCCATAACCGGGATACCACTCCCCGCCGTCAGCCTTGAGTCCTCGCGATCCCGCCCGACGAACAGGTAGATGCAGCACGGCAGGAAACAAGAAAACGTCCAGATCGCACTCGCCATGTTGAATCCCATTGACCACATGGTCGCAGATCGCAGCCCAGGCAGCCCCAGCTTTTGTGCGTCGACGCTTGCGAGCATGATAATAATGCTCAATCCACGCGTCCTTGCGCATCGTCGCCGTGATCGGGAAATGGTGGGTCGCCTCCCATATCGCTTGAACATGCTCCTGATAATACAGGGCCAGACGTCCTTGTAGATCGACAAACCAGGGGAGATTGGGAAACGCCAGCCCGGGCATAGGTGTCATGAGGACATCCCAAGGCGCTGAATCGATCAGAAGCTCGATAGCGCCTTTGGTCAGCACACGCGGTTGCCACTGCTTGTCCTTAGGCGCCGACGATCTAGTCGGAAAGATCCATCCTGGCGGACGGGACCACAAGCGAGGGACGAGTTTGTGCCTCACCGCAAGAACCTGAGGCGTCAGATCCCATACCTGATCGGCACTCCAAGGTTTCCGAGTTGCCATGTGAGCAGGAGTCGGCTTGCCCTGCATGACGACGTATAGATCCATGAACCTTTGGTTCGGATTATAGCTATAGTCGTCCTGCTCGATCGACGACCGGCTCGCCGGGATGAAGACGCCCGTGAAATTGGGTGGTCGGGCGATCACCGTCGTATTGACCGGTGGAGGAACGCTGGGAACAGCCGAAGCCGGTTGCCTCTCCTCAAGATCATCTTCGTCCTCGCCATCGGAGTCAAGTAAAGCGACGGCCTGGGTCAGCGAAGTTACGCCTGAAAGGGTCGCCACTGGAGCTCGACGATCAGTACTGCGTGATCGGGCCAGAACAGAAAGCGTCCTCTCGTCCAGATCAGTCGACTCATCGTCCGAATCAACAATAAGACGAGAGCGCTTGGCGGGAGCCATCTTCTTCTTCGACGAGCTGGCCCGTTTACGCTTCGCAGAACTCAAGATCGAGGAGACTGATCTCGAGGTTGGCGGTAAACGGGGTGGAGTAGACGCAGAAGCAGCTGCAGTGCTGATCACGGGCTGATCAGCACTATGGGCCGGCAAGGAAGCGACGGAGGATGCGGGCGATGGCGGAGCAGACTCGGGAGACTGCGGAGTGGTTCGTTCCAGACGGAGCAAGAGAGCTGATCAGCTCAGGAAATCGTTGCAAAGCCGTCCGAAGTGACTCCGAATTGGTGTTCGGGTTGGTCCACCTTTCCATAGTCTGTACCGCAACATTCCTTAAGTCGGCGTTATGCTGGAGCCAGGCGCGATCATCGAGTTCTAGGGTTTCAAGTTTAACCCGAGCAAGATTAAGCTCGCGCCGGCAATCTTCAGCTTCTTTCCGACTCTCGCACAACCTTTTCTGTATGTTGGCGCGGCCGATGCGAGAATCGGAAAGTTGCTTTACCAGGAGCTGGACCTGCTCATCCGAGTAGCGCACCTCGACTTCCCGACGCTCTACGTCCTCGGCAGTGCGGATCTTGTCGCGAAGCAGCTGATCACGGTCGAGACGGTGATCATCGAGCCGTTGTAGGTGATCCACCATCTCGACCATTGAGCCCTTCATCTCCTCGATACGTTCATCTGGAAACAAACATGGAAAGTCATATACAGATCGCAGAAGAAGTGAATGGGATAAACATACCTTGATCGCGGATGGTAATAGTCAGCGAACCGATCAGCGACTGTAGAGAGGCGACGGTGTCCGAAGGCTTGGAGAGGCGCAGAGTAGCGAGGTCAGCTGATAGCTGATCACGCTCCATCGTCAGACTCTGAACGCGGTCAGTCATGTCTTGCAGGTCTTGGTCAAGTCGGTCGCGATCTAGCCGAAGAGTCGACAGCTGGCTAGCCAGATCAGCAGAATCATGTTCCAAGGTATCGGCAACGATCCGACGGTCGGATAACTCAGCGTTAAGTGCCCGATTGGTATCATATAGAGAAACCAACTCGGGAATTGCACTTCGGAGTTCCGACCGTAGTCGGCAAGCTTCCATGGACCCCAACGTGAGTGGACCCGATCCCTCCACTAGACGAGCGAGCTGTTCCAAGTAACGGACGGGGCGATCTGAAGAAGGCCGAGCGGGAAGATTCCAAGGCGGGCGATATGAAGTCATGGTCGTCGTAGGACGGATGAGACTGGTCATGATCGGTGCCGAAGCCGCGATCGGGGTGGTCGCTGGATCAGCCGAACTGGAAACGGGAGGCGAGGCAGTGATCGGACGGGCAGCCGAAGATGACGAAGAAGGAAGAGAAGATCGGCTCGAGTCAGCCATGGTGATCGCCAAAGAGGAAATTTGGAAGTGAATGAGTCGAACTGCAGTCGTTGCGCGGCTGCAGTTAGTCTCAGGGGCGGCTGTGGTAAAGCGATCAGAAAATGTTGAGAATGAAGTGGACCACACATGGCCGTTGATTGGTGACGATGGAACACCCATCAACATAAGACGGTTGATGGGTGGGAAAGGCCGATCGCATTTGCGTTGAAAAGGTGGCGGACAACGGGTATTCGCGATGTGAAGAAATCAGCCAAGTACTGTCATTACGCCCAGTCCCAGACACTGATGGAACGGTGGAGATCACGATCATGATCGCGATCACAATTACTAAGTGGAGTTCCCGTGGATGTACAACGAGTTGGAAATACAGCAACTGGTGACATGACGTGTCAGGGACAGCCATCTAGCCGATCTATGAACAGTGTAGTTGTTGAAGTTGATTATGACACGAAGTTTCGGCCCGATCGGCCGAGCCAACTGATTATGCCCAAGATATGAAGATCAGATGTGGAATGAAATGGGGCATGTGGAATGGCGAGTTGTGTGAGTGATGATGACCGATGGACTTGTCCGAGGATGACGTGATAAGGCCCGATTAGGCCCGATCAGCCGAGATCGGTGCGATCTGGTTACCCCGTCAGGGGATGAAGGTCAGGAATATGGCCGAGTGGGCAAACAAAGTCGCTGTGATGATGACCCAGACAGTTTTCGAAGCGATCTAGGGCTGATCGCCCTGATCACTGCCTGATCACCAGGCTGATCGCTATGCCGATCGTGATCGGGGCTGATCAGCCTCAAACCGGCGCCCAGGCGCGAAGGCAGGTGAAGTTCTCAATTAAGTCGGACTGGATATGAAGTGAACAAGTGTCAGAAGGGCAGATCTCAAGTGGTTTCCAAGTCGTTTATCGAAGATCGGGATGGGTTGAAGATCTTTACAGGAGTCGGGTCGTGATCAGGGCAGAAGTGGTACCGATCAGCTTGAAGGTGCAGCTAGGATGGGCAAGGTGGTGCTATGCAACCGTGCGACGAAGTAAATAGGTTCGAAGTATAGATCAGGCATGAGTTGGTGTATGGCACACTAGGTATTGGACATTGCATATATAATAACGGGTTTTGATTTTCCCCCTAAGCAAAGAGTCGCTCCGCCACGTGTTGCGGTCATTGGGAGCACAGGGTTGACTAGTCCCCTCTTGCTCAATTAATTCCCGGTTAAGACGCGCTTAGACGCATTTTGGCTTACCGGAAGACCCCCGACGGGTTTGTTTTAGGTGATCGAACCTCATCCTCAACGCACACGTGTTTGGAACACGTCAATAATATTGGAAAATGTTTTGTGGAGATAACGTTTGTGGATTACTGTGGAAGATCGTGGTTTGATCGCGTTTTCTTGGTTTCGTATTATCTCTCTCTCATTGGCTGGCCTGATCGGACGAACTTTCCCGATCAGTGCTTAGATACTGATTAAGTATCGACCCCAACCCGTTCTCCGGTGAAGATTTCCACCCGAGGACACCCCCCGTCTCGAGAAGGTCATCCCCTCCGACCTGATCAAGATCATCGTTTTTGTCACCGAGTCCACCTAAGTGAGTGTAACCACCCCCGATCAACGGGTACACAAGGTGAGATGAAGATAAACATAGACCCTGACGCGCATGAAGACCGGCCAGATGACCGGGAGGATCAGATCAGTCACCACAATGGTGATTCATCTGATTCTGATGCTGACCAGGATCGACGGAGTACCCCCTCCGATAGTTGGTCGTCTGGGCCAGTGGGTATCCGGATTCCACCCAAGCCTTCGGTCATGGATTTGGAAATCGGCTCCACCACACAAGCAGAGTGCTCGTGTTCACCATCAGCTTGGTCGACCGGACCTGCTCAAATTGATAATGGTTCTGGATCGTTTTCAGCCATTCGATACGCATCTGTGTCTCGCTGGTAGTACATGTCGACGCCTCCATATTTACCTCAGCAATGCTCTTAAGTGACAGCACTTTGGACGGTCTGGAACAAAGGGGGATAGTCAGCAATATAATCTCAGTGTGATCAGCCACTTCAGTCTTAACAGGATGGAAGCGACCGTTAGCCTTGCGGAATTTCTTCGAGTATTAAACTCCTCCAACGAAATGATGTACACGTGGTTAAAGCTATTACATCGCAATAACGGGTGGAACCTGAACAGTATGACATTTAAGTGTGATTACAAAACCAAAACGAAGCATGGGTAAGCAAACGAGTAAGTGGGATCCCGAACTCCCAGTCGCAATGATGATTCCGTAATGATGGTTTCAAGCGGCTTTAACACGTTTGAAATAAACTTGATATATTTCGCTTGTGACATATCTGTCTTGCACAGGTGATACACATTTATCAGGTGCATCAACTCCACGATACCTTTAAATTCTAGATCGGTCTCAATTGAAACAGTATCATCTGATCTATCAGCACTGAAGTCTCTTTCATGTTGAATAATAGAATTGGAACATCGTTGCCAAGTCGACTGTCTTCTTCACTTAAGATATCGACATGACAGCTGAAATTGACATAACTGTCAGCGCTGCCCTTAATCTCACACAAAAAAAGTCTTTTTCGAAATTAATTCCGTCATGTTGACTTCTCGTCCTGTATTTTTTTCAAGAGTATATGCGGGAGCTTAAGCAATTCTTCCGCTAAAAGTACATGTGGTTTCTTCGCCTTTGAAGCATCACTAGTTGCCGTTTTCCACGTAGTTGCTCTTGAGCTAAGGATGAGAAAACACAAAGCGCTTTCAAGACCTCCCAACGAGAGTCAACATCAACATAAATAGCGGTGACACATCGATTTTCCCGCTTTTCATCATCGCTTCGATAAAAGCAACGCCACCGTACAAAAACGCATGCGAGTCGACACTGTCGTCCCCATGCCTTGTAGACATGGAATGCGTGGAATCGACCTTATCGTCAACTTGCGTGAATGTCTCGGACATCCGATGTAGGACGGCTTCGGCATATCATAAGTCAAGACTACTCAGGAGCAACAAGTGGCCGATATGCTTCTCTAGTGTTTCCTGCATGCGTTCAGACAGGGTCTACTAAGTCACTCCAGTGAGAGATCCACGTAAGGAATCAGCAGGATACAGCTTAACCAGCTTTGCAAGGTCAAGAAGAGCTTTCTTCAGCCACTGCCAAAAGAATAATGAAGTGGTCCATTCAAAATATGATACTCGCAATTGAATGGAAAACTTAAATCGATTCCGAACCACAGCATCCACGGCTTGTACAACATGAGATCTAGCCTTGAATTATAGAATTTTAATACGAAGTCGGCGAAAAATGTGTCAACAGCATTTATAAATGAAAAAAACAGGAATCAGTTCATTGTCCACATTGCCACGATCTGCGTGGAGCTTGTGGACAGCATAGGACTGCTGAAGCAAGATTATCTTGTCTCCGTTACGTTTGCGCTTGCTATTCGTTAAAGATGCTTTGAAAGGTTCATCAACTTGACGATACTGTTCCAGCTCACAAAATCGTAAAATATCAACAGTATGGAGTACTTGAAGATGACTTTGAGCAAACATGATAGTCTTCCAAACGTTTTCAATCTCGATTTTTTCAAACCGGATATTCCCGCTACATTCTGCAATTAAAATTTCAGGTATGGTTGGCTGTGGGATACATTGTCATCGGGGGTAAACTGGTCGACGCGTCCAACAAGCTGATTAAGCGTCGTACTGATTCATCAATTATTTGACAAAGGTGTACAATTTCAACTTTGTCTATGACAGAAGAAACGAGCGACCAAATCTACCAATTTAGTCGTAACTGCGTCGTCACTTACGCCACGATCAACCTTCTCCACGGTGAAGAGGAGACAATATGCGTCATAGACCAGTGAGAGTTCATGTTCCGCATGTAGTAGTTAATTCAATCAAACGACGTAGTGCAAATGGGGCAAACGTGACTGCCAAAGGCGCCGAGGCTTCATCAAACCTTGAGAAAGCTCTGGATGAAACATGATTACAAGCTTCGTCGGGCACCATCTGCGGGTAAATGCTATCCCGTCGCTCGCACTGGGACACAATACAATCCAGCCAAGAACTCTAAATTGTTGCCTCCGCCAAAAGCTGAATTGTAATCATTACTCAGCTTCGACGTCAACTGGCTGCAAGTCGCTCGTGAAAATATCTTCTATCTGCATTGCATACAGAATAAGATAGTCAAGAAACACGATATCTCGTTGCAGCGCGTAATGCTTGTGCTGTTGATACATCTCGATGTGAAATGTGCATAAATTGATAAAAGCGCACGCTGATCTTGGCTGTTTTTGCTATGAGGCTTGGCAGCTCGAAAACAACAATTGAATCTCTTGGCTCAAACAAATTGAGGCCACCAACTCATCTCCATATACACGTTGAAAAGAATCGGTGATGGCGTTAAGAGGCTTCACACCTCGCTCAAATTCTGCGCATGCCAACAATAACCACTTCTGTAAGTGACGACAATTGATATGTGCGTTTTTCGTTCCACAAACGCAGCTCCAAGAGCGTCCACGACGCGCTCATGAACAATTCGAAAAGCTCATTACATTTCATTGCCGCCAGTAAACAGACACATGACGTTTTGCCACTCGACGAAGATCCGACAAGAAACGCTGGTCATATCATATTGACGCCGGGACCAGTGCTTCCATAAGTTTCAGCATAAAGTTTAAAATTAGCAGGGCAAAACGATTCATGTGTACATCTTGTCGTCTTTCAAGCAATGCTTCGCAGAAATGCGGAATAAACAGCATCCAGATTCATAGGTTTCCCGCGGTCGCGTGAGGAACGCATTCGTCCAGGTAGATAACGTTTATATATTCACTTAACGCCTGATGTTGGCCGTCAGAACTGACCGTTAGATGTTTCTGTTGCGTCAGCAAGTCACAGAAACGAAACACGTCACGCAAGTTAAATTCCCACGGCGCGCCATGACGTCCACATTTGTAATTCACCATTGTGTCACCATGTACCGCTCGATTAAAACTTATCATTGGCTCTAGCAACGTTTGTCAAGCTAATGATGAATCGCTTGAGTTCATCTTTGCAACTTCGCAGTGCAGTGTCTTTGTGCCATATGTTGTAGTGACGAAAAGTGTTGGAACAGTAGGATAGATAGCAATATTGGATACGTAGCTTTTTCACCTGCTCGACCGATCCCATATCCGGATCATCGGTCGGACCGTTTACCAGGTCGCCCCGGTCGGAACGCCTGATCAGATCGATTATCGGGCGGATTCATTCGACAACACTTTGGTCAGAATGATCAGATTCCATCAGACTGGACGAATCACATATCGACAAACAATGGTGTTTCGTCCTGATCAAAGCGTTTTTCGGTCAATGCCGATCTGATCACCCCTGGTCAGATCAAAGTGGATATGATCGGCGTAGCTATAGCAGAGAACGCCCCATCGTGGATGTCAACACATCTGCATTGGTTCCGGGAGCTTGGGCATAGTTGTAAGACCATCCTTGGTGGTTGATCATCATCCTAACCCCTTGCTTAAAACCAATCTATGTTCAGTTCTGCGGCGACCTCCGTACAATTTGGTTCCATGTTTTTTAGGTAGATCATATCAATCAGTCCCCATATTTTTTCTTTTCTTTTCCATTTTTCTTCTTATGCATAGGATCGAGGTTGGCACCTCGATCCTTTCCTGGATTATAGTTGATTTTATTATAACCAAGATTGGGTCCGGTCGGAGCCTTGTGGGGAGTTGTTTCATCTTTAATGTCGACTCGGCACTCCGCCGAACCAAGTCGACCATCGCTTCCTTTTAACTTGGCAGTATTGGAGGCGATACGCCTTCCTCCAATACACCCGAAAAAGTTTCCTCCACTTTGATTTTTCATCTTTTTCATCTTCAAAGGAATCACGGTGATTCCAGAGTCACCAAGTGATCCGGGCATGCGCACTATTGTGGTGGAGCTGATTTCCAAATCCAGAACGGATGTTTTGGGTGGAATTCGGATACCCACTAGCCCGGACGACCAACTATCGGAGGGGGTACTCCGTTGATCCTGATCGGCATCGGGATCGGATGAATCATCACTATGATCACTGATCCGATCCTCCAGGTCTTGTGACCGGTCGTCATGTACGATATAATCCATATTTAACTTCATCTCACATTGTGTACCTATTGAGCTTCGGTGGTTACACTCACTCAGGTGTACTCTTAGACGAGAAAGGTGATTCGAGTCAGGTCGGAGCAAATGACCTTCTCGAGACAGGTGTGTCCTCGGTGGGAATCTTCACCGGAGAACGAGTCAGGGTCGATACTTAGTTAAAGTATCTAAAGGCACTGATCGGGAAACTTCGTCAGATCAGGCCAGCCAATAAAAACGAGAGATAATGAGAAACCACGAAAACCACGATAAAACCACGATCTTCCACAGTAAACCACAAACGTTATCTCCACGAAACCTTTCCAATTAATATAACGTGTTCAAAACACGTGCGCGTGAGGGAGTGAGGGTGTTTAACCCAAGTAAATCCCGTCGTGGGACTTCCGTCGAGCCAAAGTGCGACTATGCGCGTCTCGTTCGGGAATAAATGAACGGGGGGGCTTGCTAGCCCCCCGTCCCCAAAAATAGCGCCAAGGGCGCAACGACTTCTTTACTTCGGGAGGGAAAACCGAACCTGATATTAAAATTATAAACCTAAAATCCAGTACCAAATGTAATCTACACCAACCTATTCGGCTTACCTAATACTTATACCTTGAACTTCTTGCCACCTGATTATTCCAGAGCCTTCGTAACCTGCCTCCGGGGCAAAAATAAACGCACGATCGGAATATACAGGTGTCCAAAATAAACGCAACAAATCTAAATTAATAGTATCTTATACAAATATTAACTATAGGGGCTCACAATCAGAAGAGAACGGGCGAACTATTGAAAACGGCACATATACACTTAGAAATTATAAAAAATAACAAGAAACAATTCAATAGAGTACCTGGGTCGGACCACAGCAGCTTGGACATCTTCTTAGCTTAAATGTCTTAATGTAGTAATCCACTTGCCTCGTAGTATTGCTAAACGACAGTAAATGAATCCAAACAGCAAAAAATGAACATCCATCACGTTCAGGCGCTTCCAGTGCTAAAACCTGGGATATTTACCGCCCGAACAACTGCATTAAGCTCGGGTCACTCTGGACTGCGAAACGCTTAATCTGGCACTCTTGGGGAGTAGAAACTTCGTCCTATTACAGTACTGTTGCTGATAAACTTATTTGAATGCTTTTAATACGTCCTGATTGCCATCTTGGACTAGGGCGGGAGTTTTCCTGTCGACCGCCGCTTGCTGTGTCCATTCATTCCGACATAGCGTTGTTTCTAGGATGAGATTCAATGAGAAAAAAATATTGACAGAAAGAGGTGATCTAGTGCTTTCTTTTCATCCAATCCGTGTTCTCTAAAACGTAATTTTGAACCAATTACGATGGATTTTGTGTATATGTTGCGTTTATTTTGCCCCGGAGGAAGTAGAATGTTACTCGTGATCGTCAACCTTAATTTATCCGCTTGTTTTCGACTGGATTTTCAACTTTGATCCCGATCGACTGAGCTGATCTTCAACTACCGTTGATTCTGGTCCGAACGAGCTTTTGATAGATGTCTTCAATCGACTGACTTCCCCTGATCTGACCAATAATACTGGTGTAATGGGGTGCATTACATAGAGTGACATTTAAGTTGAACTATCACAGTTTCAATTTCAGCCTTAATGTCTGAAATAGCGAATATTGGGTTATAAGTTGTAATAATCCACCTTGAGAACAGGTTCTGATACAATTATCGAATCTAACAAGTAATCTAATGATAACGATATCATTTAGATCAGCTTTTTACTACATGTTTGTATGATTAGTTTAGATTTGATTAGTTATTAACTCTAAACCACTCATAATATATTCACTCTTAAGCTTACCTTCTTGTGACAGGTGGCATTAAGTATATATATTAATATACTATTTAAGAGAGACTATTTAATTAGTTAAATAGTCTACCTAAAGTTTGTTTAAAAAACTAACGAGGACCAAATTACATTTGGTCCTAACTAATTGCACACTTCCTCACTGCAGTTTTACAGTGTAAGCCAGTAACAGCTAGCCTGTTACACCTGGTAGCACTTCGTGGTCCGTCCGAACGACCACTGTTGACCGTTCCGCTAGTTAACTAGCGGAACGAAGGTTTAAGAGCCGCCCGGCTGTCATGGCGACAGCCAGCGATCGTGAGCGCGAGCGACAGCTCGCGCAAGATTTAGTTAGAGAAAACATCCCTAACTGATCACAGAAAACTG
>MIQA02019643.1:0-35971 GCA_001887855.2 Sclerospora graminicola
GGAGTAGTCGTCAATAAAGGTAAGAAAGTAACGGCATCCTGTGAGTGTTTTCACTGGAAACGGACCACATATATCTGAATGAACACGTTGTAATGGGTAAGTAGAACGTTCAACAGGGTGTTTATTAAAGGATGTCTTGTGAGACTTAGCATATGCACAAGCTGAGCAAAACAACTCTCCCCGAAAATCGGAGTCCGTCAGGCGTATACCTGGGATCTCATCACGCTTAAACATCTCCTGTAACAAGCGGAAGTTAATATGACCCATGCGTTTGTGAGCAAGAAGAACATTAGAAATCTCACCTGAGTGTGCCATAGCAGCAACAACACGTTGGGAGGAAGGCATCGCAGTAAACTGGTAGAGTCCTGTTGCAGGGTCCAGTTTCGCAATCACCTTAAAACGGTGCGCATGAAAAATGTTGCAACGCGTTCTCTCAAACGAAAGTTTAAAGTCGTCTTTCACAGCTTTTGCCACGGAGAGAAGATTGAACCGAAGTTCAGGCGCAAAAAGAACATCGTCAATTTTGACTAAGCGCATGGTGCCCTTGGAATCGGCAACCGAAAAAGAGATGGTACCAACACCTCGGATGGGGATTTTGTTTCCACCACCGACAGTAATATCGCCACTGGCGTCTTTCATGTCAGTAAACCACGCCGGTTGGTATACAACATGGCGGGTACAACCAGAATCAACGGTCCAAGTCTGCTCAAGGCTGGATGAAACAGCAGAGAGACTCATGACCGGTTCAATCGTCGTAGTCATGGCGATCATGGCGTGATCAGAATCATCCGCCTTCTGGTACGTCTCTCGAGCACGTTTGGCTTTGAGAAGAGCGTCCAGGTTGATCTTGTTACCGTCCTTGTCGAATACATCAGCAATGTGCTGGTTCGACATAGTGGTAGGACGGTTTCGCATATGACCACGGCCACGTCCACGTCTACGGTCAGTAGCTCCTCGACCTCCATACGGATGGTTTCGGACTGGACCACGTGGCACGTCTGTTCCACTCGACTGAAAGTCAGGGACAGCGCGGAGAATAAAGTTGGCCGGGAGGATGGTGCCTTCCTTCACACAACCGTTAACGAGATCACGCTACAGTTGGCAGCGCTTAATGTCGTGGTAGTTTAGACCGCAGTATGTGCAGTGAAGCGGCGTGCTTGAAACTGCTTGAATTTCTGCCTTGAGTGCCTTCTCAGCCCTTGTTTCAACCGACTCAGGCGACCCCTTGTGTTGCGTGTACCGGATCTTAGCTTCAGCTTCTCGAGCCTTATCTTCTGCGTGGTTACGCAACTCCATGTAAGGGATGAACTTGCGCGAGCCCTTCCAGATCTGGAGCTGGTTGGACCAGCTTTCCGGCAGCGCGTTAAAGAGAAGAAGAGACTTCTGTCGATCCGAAAACACGCTCTCGATGGCATCCGTCGTGTCCTTTAGCGCCTTCTCGAAATCTACGAGGAACATTGTGTAATTTTCTCCTTCCACGTACTTCATCTCTCGAAGCTTTCGTTCAACGAGGTACGGATCACCATGAGCGCTGACACCTTCATATATCTTGCATATCCGTTGGAAGATGTCGAATGGTGATTCAATCTGACAGACCGAGAGAGCGTGCGTGTCGTCGATTGTCTTGATCAAAAATGCTCGTGTAAGACGACGTCCACGGCGAATCTCCTTTGACGAGAGCTTGGTTTTCTTCCTCTTGGAGGTCTTCAATGGCGCAGCTGGGATCGGAATTTCTCCAAGCATTGGCGCCGTGTCTTCACCCGTAATACAAATGCCGTCGTCGTCTTGATCTTCGGTCTCCATGTCCAAGTCATCATCCTGGATGGTATTCTCTTCATGCTCGGACTGCGTAGGCGCCTTAACCGGGTTACATAGGGCCGGATTGAGATCCTCGTCGTCGAAGTCGACGTCAGACTCATCACCTTCAGAGTCTCCTTGGTAGTCCGGCGTCTTAAAAACACGAAGCCCTTGCCCTCAAGAGTTCAAACCCGAGTCTCCCAGACCGGTAATTCCTTGCCACGAGTCGAGGAAAGTCTGGTCGAAGAGCTGCGTGGTACATAACCTGTTGATGAAAGACTGATGGAAAGTAGAAGTAAAGTAAAGGTATTATCAATAAGATGGTTAACTTCCTAGATTACTGACCTAAGACCCTCATGTAAAGAATATTTGATAAAGGAATACTTGATGTAAAGGAATATTTGATGTAAAGGAATAAAAATAGTAAAGTAAATTAAAACATTTGCTATGATAAGATTTGGAAGTGATATACTGATGTAACATCAACAGAACGAACGAAGACGTCGCCCGACCTTTGGATGGGACGAAGTTATATATCTACAACCATCAGGGACGGACCTCATCGGGTATTAAAATGTTTGCACGATGAATAGGCTGGAAGTCAACGGCAATTTTGCTTTCCGGTGGAGGATATGTGTACAAGCCTATTGTTGCACTGGAGCCCCAGTTTTACGAAGCGTTAAAGTCGCACTTTCCACAACTACAACTGTATGATCCTTAGTTTCATGGAGAAATTAAGGTGGAGCTCCTGGCACCACGTTAAAATCAGCCTCTTTTCTCACCTCTCTATGTCAGTCTTTGCGAACAGAATCATCAACCTCAAAAGTTCCTCTCAATATGCACAAAAACGTAAGCGAAGGTTTAACAGTAAAGAGCAACTGATTGACAATAGTGGAGCATCCAATTTACTTGTACCGCTGTCGTTTAAAAGAAGGTACAGCAAGAAATAATGGAACCAAGAAAAAGCGAAAAAACACAAGCGGAATGGTGATTACAGTGTTTCACTACTGCACGCAGACAGTGGCAGCTTCAGAGACTATCCTGTGTTGGACAAACTCACTCGAAACTTCCGTCGACCGTGCGTACTAGATATTAAAATGGTATGGCGAGGATGCATCCTCCGCCAAAATATTATCCCACGCAGCCAAGTCTGCTGCAACGACGTCGCTTGCTTTTGGATTGCGGCTCTGCGGTATGCAGAATTACGACAAGCGTGACAACACGTACACATTTTGGGAAAAGCATGGGGAACGCATAATGACTTCGAGGCAGCCATTTGTATTGGTGGTGTGTACCGAGCACCAAATTTTATCATCCTCCCCCCTAATTGACAATCTGTTCTCACGTAATTGAATGTTCCAGTATCTTACGAGTGAAGCGATGCTACGCTGGAATGCCTTGGAAGAGCTACTAACCAAAATACGCCAGTTAAAAAACGTCATGGCCAGTACTGCAGGCTTACGCTGTTGGGTATTGCTATTGCTCCTTATATACGAAAGTGACCGAATTATCAGCCCACCACGTACTGATCTCATTGACTTCGTGCACTGCCAAATGAGCTTATCGCTTTATGAGCCTGACGAAGCAATATTTCTTGGACTTTACAATATTTTGTCCACTATTTGAGTAACGTTGTCTCTCGAAAACCGACCGACGAAAAACGGCAGTGAGATAGAGAATAAATTTAACGTCGATGAAAATGAATTCTTCGCTATCCATTATCTGTGTGAAAGTGCTTCACCATGATTCGGTATTCATTTGCTTTCTCTGGTCTACCTAACGTGGTTAACAGTTTAGCACATTGCTCCAACAGTGCTCAGCGTTCTTCTATGCCCTCAGCCATGTTGCAATATAAAAAGGTTATGTGAACCACACTGCGTAGGTGGACCACATTCGTCCCGAACTTGCTTCTTATTTTTGGGAAATAAGAGCAGCGTACGGGCTCCCCTCCCGGGAGCTCCCGGGAACAAAATAAGAACGCCCCTAAGACTTGACAAAGTGTCGGAACTTGTCGGATAAATGATCATATTTATCCATACCATCACGGTTCCGACATGGCTACAAAAGATCCGACAATATTGATTGGATTCAAATTAGATAGGGTAAGGAAAACAATTATAATCCAATAAACACCGCTAATTGCGGCGGGGTGCTAAGTCGCGCCCGCTCCGCTAGAGCGCTCCCTATCGCCGACTGTTGGAAATTCAAGTGTTTTTATGAAAAGTTTTTTGCTAAATTTCCGATGTGCAAAACTACCGTGAATTCATATGCATACAAACTTCAAGTTAGGAATCTTTTTATTAAGGTTTTAACTTTTTATAATATTACTTTTCAATTTTAACGAACACGTGTTAACAACACTTCGGACTTGAGCGACTTCCTCGCGGCTGACACTAACACGTCAGGCCGCTAGCCGTACACACGTGAATTGACACCACCTGACAGCCCTAACCGGCTGCAGCTGGGGATACACATTGGATTGTTCAGAAGCTCTTACCGGCTTGAGCACGTCCGCGCTTGTAAGGGCGATAAGGGTATCGAGTCATTTTCCAACAGGTTATGAGCCCAAGTTTACGGGGCTCAAGACCGAAGTTTTAAGTTTGTTAAGTTCTCTTGTGGTTATTTTCGATTACGGGAAAGTCCCCTTGTTTTGGAAGGGTAGTTTTCGAAGTTTTTTTCTTGTTTAATTTTCTCGTTGGTATTTCTCGTGGAAATGGAAGGAGACAAGAATATGGAGCGGGATTCGCTCTGGAAAAGGGCAATATGTTTGGAAAAGCGCGTAACGGCGTTAGAAGAAGCACATTTGCGAGAGTCGGCACGTCGGTCATCGTGTGAAACGTACAAGAGTGATTTTAGAAAATCACTAGAAAGTCATGGGCCGTTTGGTAGTGCCGTGGACGGCATTGGCCGGGGAAGTAGTGGGAACACCGGTACCTTCATTGGAAATTGGAGTCAGCCATTTGGAATAGCTCGCTTTGAGGAATTTGATCGTGAGAAAGCGGCTATTCGCTTGGAAATGATGGCTATAACGGAAGCGGCTAATCGATTTGTAGAAATCGCTCGTAAGGAAGAGAATAATCGGTTGGCGGAGATCGCTCGCAAGGAAGAGGCTGATCGATTAGCGGAGATCGCTAGGAAGGAAAAGGTTGCGGAAAAGGAGGATGCAGGGAGTCCAGATATTGGAGGGCAAGAAGATTCAATGGCTCCTAGTAAAACGGTGCGTCTAGTCCAAGAAGCTTGGCAAAAGAAGGAGAAAACGATTGAAACGAATCACTTGGCCCTCGAGACGGAGTTTCATGCGCATACGCGGTCGATTACGCAGCGTCGGAGATGCCATCAAGTGCTGGATGAAGGGTGTGAGAAAGGATGGCGTGTGGTGCAAACGGCGCAAATCAATACGACGAAATCACGGCTGGATGAACATACGGCGCGGATTAGTCGTGGTAAGAAACGGACCGAGATATTTTGCGATCAATTGGATCGCCAGAAGAAATCCAAGCGCATGTTGCTCTTTAAACGTGCAGCTCTTACGGACGAGCGCAAAGCAGACTGTAAATTGTTCGATGAGCACCGAGAAGATTGCAAGAAGACGCTCGATGAAGCCCGTCATTCTTTGACTATTACGCCCGAGTATGTGGATCAATTAAAAGCGGATATGAAGGTACGAGCGAGCGAGTTGCAAGCGGTAAAAGCCAGCAACAAGCGCGTGCATCAAGAAGGGGGCGATGCTCAAGTGGACGAGCGAGATGAGTTTATGGATGAAGTTCGACCTCGCCGTGCGCAGTTTCAAAAGAAATTGGACGATCAAGCGGCACAGCTGGAAGCAGAAAACAAGCTCTACACGTCGCCGTTGGAGCGCATGAACCAGCATATTAAAAACCTGGAAGAAGAGGTCAAGAATGCTGCGAAAGAAGAGCGCAAGATTACGCAATTCCATATGTTAATCGATACGGAAACCAAGCTTCTAGCCGACGAAGAGACGAAACAGGAAGAAAAGAAACGGCAAATTATGAACGAAGCGGGGAATTGGGTCTTCGATTCTTTGCATGTCCACTCGAATCGGAAAAAGGTCGAAGCGAATCGACTCGTGAAGAAAGCGGTCCGGGTGGCGGATCTTCAGAAACGCGAGCAACACTTTGCACGACGTGTGGTTGATCAAGAAGAGCAGATTATGCGGCGGAAACAGCGCATTCTCAATGGCGAGCACCAGGTTGAGATGCTCAAGTGGTCGGAGAACTGGTATCAATGCGTAACGGAGAAGTCGAAAGATGCGATTTCGGATCAAAAGGAAAGTTTGAGTTTTAAGGACCATCAGCGTCCAGAGATGGTGGTTGATATCTACAAGTTACAAGCGAGAGGACGTGAAAATCAAGTGTTGATGGATGAATTGGCTAACGTTGGAGAACACGAGGTATTCCTCGGAAGTTCGGGGAAAGGGACAAGTCTCTTTCGGGCTGCGAGGGAATTTCAACTAGCGGATCAAGTGATCAAGTCAAGCGCGACTGCTTGGACGAGTGTACCGTTAGTTTGTGATTTAATGACTGACGAGCATGGTCGGATTGTGAAGAATTCAGTGAAAACGACAAGATCGAACAGTTTTTCTCGAGGAAGTGGTGGTGGATGTACCCAAGCTTATAATATAAATGATTTACGTGAAGAATCGGTCGTATGTCAGGAAAAACAATTTATTGTCGATGTTTCGATAGATTATGGAGATAGTCACGTGTATTCGGGATACCAGGATAAAGGAATATCACGTCTAAGAGCAACGCAGCATATTTGGGATCGAAGACAGTTGTTAAGTCGGGAAAGCAAGCGAGCAAAGAAATCGACGTGGTTGGACAACGGGTTGCCGCGAACGTTGACCAAGGACATGCTGATAGAGATGAAGATTGTGGATATGATCCCCGGGATCAAGAGATGGAAGAAGTAACTGTTTCTCGGGACATTACGAAGAATGAAGCGCAGGCGTGGAAAAGAAAAGTGGAAGTTTCGCAGAAATTGGCAGATGGATTGAAAGAGATGCATGTGGAGAATGCGATTAATTTGATGGAACCTCGCGATCGCGACAAAGTGCAAGTACTGTTTTTCAAACAGGTATGGAATGTGAATGAAATGTCAAGCATGAAGGTCGAAGGAGATTTTCGCTGTGGTTATGAAGAAGAATTTATTACTGATGGAGTCGACGGAAGAGATGCGTGGCGTTTGAAGGAGGTTTTCCTGGAATTAATTGTGGAAACGAAGACGCATATACCGTTATGGATTTACTAGCGAAAGCGTTGAAGTGCACCAAGGATTGAAGGATTAAGATTTCAAGTGGATTGATGTAAGTCAATGGTGCTGTAAAGAATTGACGATGACTGATGTTGATTATTGATGGATACGACATCATGGGATTTTATTTCAAATTGAACTCTCGGTTGTTTTGGAAGGAGTGTTGGAAATTTAAGTGTTTTTATGAAAAGTTTTTTGCTAAATTTCCGATGTGCAAAACTACCGTGAATTCATATGCATACAAATTTCAAGTTAGGAATCTTTTTATTAAGGTTTTAACTTTTTATAATATTACTTTCAATTTTAACGAACACGTGGAACAACACTTCGGACTTGAGCGACTTCCTCGCGGCTGACACTAACACGTCAGGCCGCACGTCGTACGCACACACTCTACTTCTTGGTATGTGCACTAACCAGCTACCACTAAGTTTGTCTCACACGCCTTAGATCTCTAACCGGTTCTCAGTGCGGGGCATAAAAGATTGTGCGGAGTACCCTATTTTCCTACACCACCGACCTCCGCTGCGCTGCGGTGGCTCTACAATAGATTGTCCCTCCCCGTAGGTGCTTGTACTCCGCGCTACGCGCCGCGCCCCCGACCTTCGCTTCGCTCCGGTGGGGCTCCGCTCTCTAAGCGCTCTTTTTTATGTTCCTACCATATGGTTCTTGTATACAAATTCTTATATGTGTCGGAGGATAATGTCGGAAGCATTTGGCTCCGACATTATCCGAAACGGGAAACTTAGACTTGAAAAAGTGTCGGAACTTGTCGGATAAATGATCATATTTATCCATACGTCATGAAGTACGATTTTTGAACTAAATAACTAAAATACACTTTACTTTTCCTTTTTCATACGCACAACAAGTAGTGACTGGTGAGAGTGCGGGTTTCAGCACTTCCTAGGTTGGCTTACTAAGCTAAGTTTACGCATAAAAGCAGACAAACAAGTGTGTTGGTGATTTCTAGGCGGATCGCGAACCCTCGGTGCTACATTGATGGACGAACTGCGGTTCTAAATTCTTAATTGGAAATCGCAGTATATTATATGTGACAGTTTCTCCAGGACTCGCATTTTCTTGTCATGTCTTCATACTTATTTTTTCATTGCGTTTACCAGATTAGCGATGAATGCCACAACTCACCTACGACTCCATCAGTTACTGCTTCTTTTTCTTTGAGAGCATAAGGTCTAGACGCCGTTATCTTTAGTCCACAATAAAATTAAGATTGACTGTGAATACTACTCTTGCATTTTCGTTACTTTCATGGATAACGTGGCTTATCACATTGCAACAAAAGACAAAAATTTGAAACACCACGTGAGGGTCCGAGTAATGAAATCGGCAAGCGAGTTTAATTGACTGCACCACTGCTACCGAATCGGGTCCACCCCGATAGCAGAACACCTCTTATTAAGGGAATAAACACATCGCCACAAGCCCACTGAGAGCAGTAGTCACCAGGGTCGATACGACGTTCACTTGCTCGTTGCTCAGCAAGTTTACACCGGCGATGTGTTGGACATTCTCCGCCTTCTCGCAAATCTTACGTGTAGCTGGATCAAAGTATGTAGCTTGCACCGTAGCACCAAGTACTGAGTCTAGCATCGATCCAAAGAGGCCAGTCACGACACCCAGTGTAATCACCTGAAGCTGAGCGGTGCCAGACAACAAACTTGCTGCATAGTATAGCGAACCAATAAAAGCTCCCCCCAGTCCCGACATGATTAGTCCCAGTTTTGACACACCACCGTTAGTACCGCGCGGTACACGTTTCCACGTCGTGATAAGTCTCGGCTCACTTTTGCTAAGTACTCCAAGTTCAGAAGACCATGTGTCAGCTGCACAGCAGGCATAATGACCAATATAACTAGCTAATAAATAGCTGCGTTCTGGAGCGACACTGAAGTCAAGAATTGCATCACGGTCTCCGTATTGAAGAACGAAGTAAACGGCTATCAATGTAGCCAAAAGACTGCAAGCCAACACTTGATGCGCTGATCGTTGACCGCCTGGTTTATAGTTGGCCTCCAATTGTTGTTTGACATTTGCACGAACTTTTGTCAGCTTACTACCAGAAAAATAAAAGCCTAAAAGCAGGAGAGCTACACCAAAGAATGTAGGGGGATACTTAACCATTACAAAGCGCAAACAGTTACCAAAACGATAACCGGATGCGAACGTGAAAAACCCCACGACGCCGGCAGCGACAGCACCTGATACGTCCAACGACTGCTTTTTTAAACCGCGCAAACCTAAACCTCCAGCAATCAATAGTGCCGCCAATAGACGCGATAGAGGAGGCATCTTTTTCTTTCAGGGTAACGAAGGAATGATTCGATTGGATTTTATGTGTTTTTTTTGTTAAGGGAGCCACTAGGTTTTTTCACACACCTGTACCATAAAGTAGGTACAGCTTACCGTAAAGGATGAAGTCATAAGCAGAGCAGCTTTGCAGGGCTTTATTCAAGGCGTGGATCTCCTTCCGCTAATATCTATGATTTTGAAGACGCTCTTCTAAATTAGAAAGAGATAAGAACAAATGATGCAGGTCAAGAAAACGTTTTAGCTGATGCATAACCATTGAACACTTGTTATATAAGACTTTGATGACTGGCAATAAACTTGTACCAATATAGATTTAGGCAGCCTCTAGAGCTGCGAATAGCCTGTATTGCGTGCTGATCAAAATCTGACTCGGCGTTACAGAATTATGTATTCCGTCCGTATTCGGACACTTTTTTTCAATTAAGATATCCAGATCGCCCGGACGCAATTGTCTAAGCTATGGGTCTAGGTCGTCCGAGCTAAATATTTTCATAGCAAGACCATCCTGCAACCTTTTATCAACAAACTACATAGCGAGCATAAAATCGTTCATTCTTCCAATTTATGTTTCTTCTTGATTTCAAACCAGACGCACATCTAAGCTCAATCTTTAGCATACTTTAGAGGGTTGTAGTTCATCACAAAAGAGGGTCGAACAATTTACAGGTAAAAGCGAAGCATTAAAGCATATCGACTCCATAAAAAGCAGATTTAAAGGAAAGTGCAGAAGCTTTGGCCTACTAATGTTCCTTAATTGATTTCTTGATAGCCCTCGCAGCTCTTAGCTTTTGTATTTTTGGTGACTACACCCCTTAAGTCTATCATTTGAGCGCCTGGTAAGCACCACCAAATTAGCTTGATGCAGGTCAACGAAGAGAAGATATTGTCAGCTATTGAGGTGAAATCGTTGGACTCGCTTTTGCTACAAAGACGGCTAAAATGACGGTCCTGTTGTGCGCACGTCACCTTCATTCTTTTACGGAACGTTGTACCTACTTTATGGTACAGGGGGTGTGCACGTATCAAAAAGGGGGTGTGCACGTAGTGAGCCCCATAGGTAACAGGGTACTTTTTCAGAAAAGAAATAAAACGTCAGAATGGGGATCCCCAGAGCTCCACCGGTCGGAAATGAGTCAAATGTACGTGACTTGTATTTATAATTACAGCTCTTTCTTTACGAAATATATTAACTACTACGAGTATCTACCTAATTGTATGACTTGACATTGAAGACAGTTGGGGCATCGTCGGGGTGGTACTAAGAAATGCGACAAAAATTAAACAAGAAGTATTAATATGAACTTATAAAACAACTATACTGATGCTGTTGCAGCACGTACCTGTACGCCCTGGACGCCTTTTCTTGCGGCATGTGCGTGAAAATAAATATTGTGATAGAACAATTCAATAATAAATTTGCTGTAATGTTCAGTAAACAACAGGGAAATAAGTTAAATTCCGACACACGATGTACTGGCAGACGGAAGCTGGATTTGTGGGGGCTGGTGGGAGGATGGAACACTCTCTGGTATGACTTGTTCTATGCTCACTTTTATATGTTTGTCATAGTAGAACGGTAAACCGACGAGCAGAAAACAGTGTCTTCAGAGCGTGTGATGTTTTTTCAATAATATTTAAATAGTTTAAGAGTCTGGGCGATGATGTATCGCTAGCAACCAGGTGTGGTGGAGCCGATTTCAAATCCAAGACCGAGGTTCTTGGTGGAACTCAAATTCCGACTGGCCCGGACGTCCAATTATCGGTGGGGGTACTTTGCGAATCCTGGTTGATGTCTTGATCGGACAAAACACCACTTGAATGACTAGCCCGATCATTCCGGTCTTCCGACCGGATATCATACACAGTCGAATCTTTTTTAACTTCATCTCACCTTGAAAACCCATTGGTTCACGGGTCTCACCCACTCAGGTGGACTCTAGATGAAAGAGATCTCCCCGATCAGGTCTCTTCTTCGTAATAGGGGTATTCTCCGGTACCGGAGGACGGATTAGTGGTGGAACCGTGTATAAAGTACCATATAAGTCGGGTCGGGATACTTCAACCGACCAGACTAACCAATAACGAGAGATAACCAATAACGGCGTAAACCACGATATAATTACGATCTTCCACAGAAAAACCACTTTGTTATCTCCACAGCCTTTCCAATTAACAAACGTGTTCCAAACACGTGAACGTGACGGGTGGAAAAAAAAAATCTAATGCAATCCCATCGGGGGACTTCCGATGAGCCAAAAAGCGTCTATGCGCGTCTCAACTGGAAATAAGTTGAGCTCCATCTCCCAATGACCGCCGACTCGTGGCGGAGCGACTCTTTGCTTAGGGGATAAATTCAATCCCTTTATTAAAAATATAAAGATACAGTACTATGTGTACCGTACACTAACCTATGTGACTTACGTAATGTTCCGATCTTGACCGTCCCATCACATGATTGACCGATATCGTCTTCTACCAGTTCTCATTACAACCCGACCATCCTTGCTACCATTATAATTCTTCACGGTCAAGTCACCTCCGCTAACCCAGGCTTGACCTTCAAACCGACTTCGGAAGTTGACTAATGAACCTGGTCTTGGAGTAGAATTCTTGAAGCCTTTTCCGAAGCCGACTTCTACCCGAAATCTGGGACCTTTGCCGATAATCCACGCTATATATTCTAGTCCCTTTCGATTAATTTTAACTCCACCAGTGTTTTCCATCAACCGCGATGCCCTGAGAGCTGGAACAGCAGGTTTAACAAATCGATCATACCTGTACTTCGGTTGACATCCCTTACTTTAATTTGCCAAGTGAGCACATGCGTTAGACAACGAAAACACTGAGGACAAGATGCGCTCTTTTATATTAAGGAACTGTTCCCTAAGACTAGAAAGGTTCACAAGTCGCACGGATAAAGGGGCATTACAGGAAGTCTAAAAAAAACTTTCGATAGCGCACGAAAGTGTTCAGTCGAGGTAGAGCGAAAGCTCTGCTGAGAAAGTGGCGGATAATTTGTAATGCTTAGGATTCGTGTAGATAATGTCGATATCGAAAGAGTTAGATAACTGCATCATGTTTTTTCGTTTTATTTAGGTTGCCCCGGCATGCTGGCGATTATTCTTCCTGCAACATAATATCAACGTTTTGGACGTCAAACAGTATAAAAGCAGGTTAAGTGTCTTGGCCAGTCTCAGTAGCTCCAGCATCGCTCCATGGCGCTGGTTTCGTTTTCTGCACTGGTTGCAACTGTTAGTGCACCATGAGAACTGCCAAGTAAAAATTATTGGAGCTGCTATTTTGCCAAAGAAGGGTGATTCTGAGTGTTACAGGCTAGCTGCTACAGGCTTACACTGTATAAATTGAAAGTGAGAAAGCGTGCAATAGGTTAGGAACAAATGTAATCTAATAGTTTAAGTTAGAAAAAAATGTGTTCGGATTATTTAATTAATTAAATAGTCCCTTCGTTATATATGTTAATACACAACTAAGACACGTGGCTGCAAGACGGTAAGGTTTAGAGTGAAAATATTATGAGTTGTTTAGAGCCGATAACTATAATTAATCCTAAACCAATCCTACAAATACTGATCTAATATTACTCTTAAGATTAGATCTCCTCTTGGATTCCGTATTTACATCCGAATAGGATTTCCTTGTGGATTATAATAACTTTTAATCCAATATTCACATTTCAGACTGTAAGTCTGAAATTGAACTGTGATATTTCAACTTAAATATCACTTATGTAATGGTACCCCATTACATCACCCGCCACTTAAGGTTGTTGGCCAATAATAAATTTTTATATTGGCCAATTAATGGGAGGCACCCTTTGGTCAAACAGTCAAATGTCTACAAACTAAACATTACGACCACGAAGCAGACGTCATGGTCGAGACACGCGGCGGTGCTCTTAAGAGTGGTGCTGATACCGCGGACGAAGCCTCTCCCTCAGCACCACATGCTGATGTGTCAAACCCAAGCGGTGACGCCGCTAAGGCAGCGTCAGACGAAGATGGACCAAGGGACTCATCGTTTCTAGTCGCAGATGCTGCTGAGGCAGCATCCAAACGGGAGCGTAAAGATGTTGCTGAGGCAACATCCCGAACAATGACACCTGCCGAATGGCGGGTGGCGAAGAAGGCTTCTTCGATGTTCGGAGACAGTTCCGACTCCGAAGAGAAGGACGAGGTAGTCGCTGTCCTCCACAAGACGTCTAGCGAGAGTAAATTTATCGCCTAAAAGCGATGCTGGAGTGGAGTCGAATGCTGTCGATTATGACAGCGACGAGGTGGTTGCGAGAACGGAGAGCACCACCTGGACCAAGTCGCTCGCCGGGTCGTAGCGATATGACCCGACGCGAGATTTGAGAACAGGCGGCACTTCGCCTGCTAAGACACATTGGACAGAAGTGGATTACGACGCTTTTTGGATCGTCTTATCGTACGGAATCACGTGTTCCGTACAAGGTGGGGTTTCGGCCCCAGCACTTGATCACTTCTAGAGACCACTAGGACAACAGTGTGGCCCATCTACCCAGCCGACCCTCAATTCCGTTTGCTGCAAGAAGGGATGGCAGGGTCGACCGTCTGGATATCACTTTAATAGGGAGGGATACCAACATCGTGTAACTCACATCCAGAATCCGTATCAAGGCCAAAACTTCTTTTTCCACCAGTCACACGTAATCATCAATTGTTCCACTTTTTCACATAACAATCTTAAGTAGAAGACGTCACGAGAATGTCGTCGATGTAGGACCGCCGCCCACAAGCCGAAGGGTTTTGGTCGGGGTCAGGGTCACCTTCAATGAACACATCACCGACCAGCGCGGGATCTTGGCCTGCCTTGATCTTGAAATGCCCATACAACGCGTTATCGATTAGCCGCTGGTAAATATGCGGGTCATTTTTGAGGCCAAACGGCATCCGGTTTCACTCGAACAACCCGAAGGGCGTAATAAACTCCGACATTTCCCGTGCACGGTCGGTCATAGAAACCACCCAAAATACACTAGCCATGTCCAACGAACAATACCATAAAACGTTGTCCAGATCCTTCAGCAGGTCGTTAATCAACGGCATCGGTAAACCATTAGCTTAGTTAGCCGGTTTACCAATCGATAGTCAATATACAACCTTATATCCACTTACGATGGGGGACGCCCATGACGAGGTGGACAGCTGGATGATCTTGGTGGCCAGCAAACCTTTAATGAGCTCCGACAGCTTTTCCTTATACTAGGGGGCAACTCTTCGGTACCTTTGCGCTATCGGCTTGCGTTCCCCACATCGATGTCGCATACCGCCCCAGCGGCCGGAAGTAGTGCATTACCTGGGCGATCAGCAGATGTCTCCTTTTCCGTATGATATCCTTCAGCCTGCCGATCTCCTGTGGAGTCTCGGCTGGGTCCCCAACCTGTAGTTCGTTCATAGTAACCGCTGGCGGGCAGGGCGTCACCTCAGGTAACACTACCATCTGATCTTCCATACCTTCGACATATAGGTCGCTCCTTTCGTGAAAGCAGACCTGGTCGGCTTCGGTTCATTCCGGATCCAGGGCAGGTGGTTTCCCATCCAGGATTGCTTCGATTAATTCCAAATCCAGGTCGGGAGGGGGTCACCGTCCCGGTCACCTTCAGCTAATTCCGAATCCGAGTCAGGATTAGTCGATCCAGCATCATCCTGCTCACCGGGCAGGCCAGCATCTGAGGTGGCCGCACATGTGACTCCGACTTGCCTCCTCTAGTGATCCAGCTGTTCACCCGCCTTAGACGGTGGGGCAAAACCAGTTCGACGACTGGGGCGGGATCTCGGTCGGCACGCTCAGCCTGATTCGGCGATGGCCGGCTCCGCATCAATATTCCAGAAGTCGTCCGGTACTCGGACTTAGGGCCGTTCTTACAAAATGTCCCGAGGTCCCGGGACGAAATAAACGACAACGATTGGCTCATCCAACTGGGGTTAGGTAGCGTCGGGACGGCATCGGTCCCACCATCTGGTTTTATCCCAGGGCTGTTTTGGGACGTTATGACTGGGACGGGCTCAGCCCATCACAATTACTTGAGTACAAGTCAGTCACTCTTCAGTGTCTACAATTATGAATAAGTTTGCTTCAACTCTTATGCCTTACACTTTATTGTTTCTTATTATAAAAGACTGCGCTAGCCTACGTAGTGACAGTTATTGTCGTTTATTGTGAACAAATAGATGGTTATCTTACAGTAATGCTATAGTTTCACGTCAAATACTGGTACACATTAAATACAAAAAACGGGATATATCATTGTCCGGTGATCGATTCTTATTTTCGGGATATGGGACCGTCCCGGGGTCCCGTCCCGATGCATTTTATAAGAACGGCCCTTAGCCACCATTTGAGTATGATCTACCTCCACAGGTTCTTCCTCACTGACCAAATCTGTATTTGCCTGGTAAGCCAGGTCTTGCCACTCCATATAGCGTCTTGAGCCAATAGTGACGTAACCTTGCCGGTGGGGTACCTTGTCTTCGGCCAACCACATTCCAATGATGACATCCTCATGCAAGGTGAGGGGCTGTTCTGAGATGTTGGTCACGACTATGTTGTTGAGGTGACCTTCCCCTTTAATGAGCGAGGGAACCCAACACTCGCCCCTAGTCAATCATAACTTATGCCGCATGTCGTGTGGCCGCACAGTTACTTCCACCGTCCTTCCCACTGGCACCGTTACAAATTGACCCAACTTGAGAAACTGGACGTGGCCACCGTATAGAGGCCACCGACCAGCCAGCTACATCTGCATCTCGTCAGGTAACGTCCATGTACCATGAGATAAATCCTGTCGTATGCCGGCTGGGACCATAAAGACCATCCCCAGAATTGCGTCCTGCCCGGCTAGCCTACCTACCCAGGCGTAAAGTAGTACACCAACGACCTAGCCAGCGTAATCTTAACTCTTTCTCTTCCTAGGGTCATGTACGAACTTTCTTAAATACCGATACACTCCTGCCACTTCGTCTTATCTATTTCACATCCAACCTTACGAGCAAAGATGGCGTCGACGATGGACACTACTGCGCCAGAGTCAAAAAAGCATGGTGGCCTTCTGGTTATTAATTTACCATCGACCTTGGCCTGCTTGAACCACTTATCCGGCGAATGCTACTTCCAATAACCCCGTGATTCTCCGGGTAATAAATTCAACTCCATAACCACTTTAGAGCAAGAATATTCGTCCGTTCTTATCTTGCTCACCAAGAAAGGGTCAGCCCTGCTGCCCGAGGATCGGGTGACGTAATCGGCAAACTTACATGTATTGTCGGTTACGCTTTGCTTTGCTTCTTGGTTATCCTCCTTACCGACATATGTATAGATGCTAACACTAGACCGCTCGGCTTGAACCAGATTCCATCCTGGCGGGCGATCTAGTTTAACATGTTTTCCACCCCTGGTGGCAACGGCAACATTCCAGCGTGCTTGTTCGGGGCATACCACTTCTTCATCTGGTTGTAAGCTCTTCGATGAGGCAGAGTCCAGCCTCGTGCACTTCTCCGCAAGTCTTGCAGGTGAACAGGCAGTGCAGCTGGATGTCCTTTCCCTTCGCACTTCTTGCAGGTCAGCCACTTTCAGCAGCTTCTGTCGTCATGCTTAATCGACCCACAGTGGGTGCACTTCCATCTGGTATAATCCTGGTCAGGTCAAACCGGAAAATTCTGCTGCTGGCCTGACCCAGATGGTGGCCTTGACGCTAACTGGCTTCCGCCGAGAACAGATACCGTTATTGATCCTCTTCGGATTCGCCCCCAGACGATGGTATTCCTCTTCCGAACTGGTCGCACTTCGACTCTTGGGGAACCATGCGGATGGCTCGGGTCGTCCTGGTGGATGGAAGCCGGCTTTCTTGATCCGGGTTAAAACGCGGCCTGTACCTTCCCTTTCCAACTGCTGCCTTCGGCCTTGCTTCTTCGCCCTTTGGTAAGTCCGTAGCGTCAACGTAGTATTTTTTAGTCGCAGCAGCGCAACCTGGTCTGCCAGTTCCCGGTCGTACAACGCGCTGATGACATGTTCCACATGCTCTCGGGCAGCTTTCGACCGGCTGGCATCTTCCGTAACCGGTATGTTGGCCCTCATTCTTTCGACATTTAAACGATGGAGGTATTCCAGAGGGTCTCATCTGACCGCATCTTCGTATGGAAGTACTGACGTGCCACCGACATTCCCGATCCACAGTATTGTTCTCCAATATTTTTTAAATAGCTGATGATGCGCCGCTACCATTAAGATTTTCTATTGATAGAGTAAAATTCAGAAATAATTAGGAATTCACACGAATTGTTAATGTACCCTGAACTCCAACATATTTATCTGCAAAATTTGCATCAAACAGTGAGAATTACTACATCACAGCAAATCTAACAGACAAGGAGAAGCAAATAATGCTTCAACCAGATCCCTTCAATCGTCTCGGACCTCCTGGCTGGGCTGCTGGATCCAGTTTTTGCTGGACCCGGACTATGAGAAGTGCCTGATTTTTGGAGAGTGATGAGTCTCCAAAAATCAGGCACTTCTCATAGTTCGTCGATTGATCTCTGAGGAATGCTGACTTCGTCTTGCTTAGCCATTATCGGGCCTGGCCGTCGTCCATGTCTTGTTCAGTAAAATCCTTCAACTCGGACGTGGTCGACATCCGGACCCTGGTAATCGCTTCTGATCCCGGGTCAAAAGCTTGGGCAGAGGCCATATTGGCTTGGAGAGACATCCCCAAATCCAGGTCATCCGGAACATAGTGGCAACTGGCTGACTTGACAGAGGCACAAGACGAGGAAAAATGAATCGTTGATTTGAAGGCGTTTCTAAAGGGTGATCTGGAGAAGCTGAGCCAGGATGAAGCAAAAGATTGTGCTAAGATCGCGTCCAACTATGAGATCGACGAAAATGATCTATTGTTTTACTATGTTCAAGCTGATCAGGCCGATGCAGATCTGGACCGATCAGCAAGGCTCGTGATCCCGGAGACTTTACAAACTGATATCTTACACCATTATCACTTCAGTTTAGAGGGTGGCCACCAGGGCGTAGGTCGAACGTATCACATGATTCGCAAACATTTTCATTGGAGAGGCTTATATCGAAGTATCCAGAAGTTTGTCGGGACATGTACGGATTGCGAAACCGGAAAAGGTATGCCGAACATCCGGGGTAGATCACCTGGAAATATCCAGGCGACCTACCCTTTCCAAGTGATAGCGATGGATCACATACCGTCCCTGCCAAAATCGTTCAAGGGCAACACAGAGTTGCTGATCTGGACTGATCTGTTCACGGGATTGGTGATCGCGAAAGCGGGATCTACCCGAACAGCCCAACAAGTCGCTTGCAGTTACGAAGAATGTGTTTTTAGGCGGTTTGGAGCCAGTGAAGTGATCAGGCATGATCGCGAACCAGGTTTCATGGCCGAAGTTTTCCGATCATTCAATCAGATGCTTGGCCAGAAACAGAGCGCGACCATGGCATACCGTCCGCAGGCGAACGGTAAGGCCGAACGTATGGTACAGACGCTAACCAGAGCTATCAAGATGTATGTCGCGGATTCCGCTCAACAAGACTGGGATGAGTATGCAGAGAGGCTGGTGTTTGCGTTGAACTCCTCTTTCGATCGGATCAGGGGAGATACTCCGTTCTACTTGGCGTATGGTTGGGACCCCCGATCTACCATCGAGTCGGTGATTCCTGTTGGATGTACCCGAGGTCGAGATCGCGAAGCTCGTCGATGGCGTATGGGACTCCAGCGTCACTACCAACATGCGCGGGAACAAGTCAACGAACGATTGCGGAGGGCGATCCAAGAAAGAGCTGATCGGAACAATGATCAAGCCGATCCCCATAACATCGAGCCGGAATCAAGGGTTTGGGTTTACTTGGATCGCGTGAAAGAAGGATACGCCAAGAAGCTAGCACATTGTGGCATGGACCGTTCCGTATATCCGAACTGATCGGTGATCATGCCGCCCGGTTGATCACTGCTGGTACCGATTACGGAATTTTCCCGATCGTCCATTTGTCGAAGCTGAAGCTGGTTCGGGAATACCCCGATCGGCCCAAAACCAGGCTGTCATGCGATGATCAGCCAAGGTTTGACTTCGACGAAGCTCTCTTGCCCGAGGACAGTTGGGAAAGAACGTTGGACCAGAACGAATTTGAAGTGGAAAAGATTTTGGATACCCGATCAGGCAAGAGGACCCGATTTGGCCGAACCCATCGTGATTACTTGGTTCGATGGAAGGGTTATGACGATCCCGAGTGGGTAGATGAACGTGATCTGAACTGTGGAGCTCTACTAAGAGAATTTGAACGTGATCGGGTGAGATGAAATCGATTTGGAGTGATGCTAACCCACGAAGAGGGCAACCAGGAGTCTCAACAGCCAGGGTTGACACATTGTGACAGATCAGCCAAAGGTAATGGTCGAACAAGTGGAGATCAGGGTGGTTGAGCTGGTTCGGAGTAAATGGATATATATATATACATATAATGCACGAGAACTACATTTGCATACATGTGAACGATCGATATACAAGATGGAGGCAACAGTGGGACCTGAATATGAAGTGTGGATATGGAACGTGAAAGTTATCAAGAAACTGTCGTGATATATTGATGATTATGGAAAGAACGAAACGGAAGCTGGTTGTCACGACAGTCACGGGCCATACTTCGTGCGCAGACGAGAAACCGTGAACCCCGGATGATCCATGGGGCTTGATCGGAACTGGTTCCGCCAAGGCTCTTGCTGATCGGTAAAGATCAGGGCATCACGCAACGTGCCGATCGGAGTTGGATGTCCATAACCGGGATACCACTCCCCGCCGTCAGCCTTGATGCCTCGCGATCCCGCCCGACGAACAGGCAGATGCAGCACGGCAGGAAACAAGAAAACGTCCAGATCGCACTCGCCACGTTGAATCCCATCGACCACATGGTCGCAGATCGCAGCCCAAGCAGCCCCGGCTTTTGTGCGTCGGCGCTTGCGAGCATGATAATAATGCTCAATCCACGCGTCCTTGCGCATCGTCGCCGTGATCGGGAAATGGTGGGTCGCCTCCCATATCGCTTGAACATGCTCTTGATAATACAGGGCCAGACGTCCTTGTAGATCGACAAACCAGGGGCGATTGGGAAACGCCAGCCCGGGCATAGGCGTCATGAGGACATCCCAAGGTGCTGAATCGATCAGAAGCTCGATAGCGCCTCTGGTCAGCACACTCGGTTGCCACTGCTTGTCCTTGGGCGCCGACGATCTAGTCGGAAAGATCCATCCTGGCGGACGGGACCACAAGCGAGGGACGAGTTTGTGCCTCACCGCAAGAACCTGAGGCGTCAGATCCCATACCTGATCAGCACTCCAAGGTTTCCGAGTTGCCATGTGAGCAGGAGTCGGCTTGCCCTGCATGACGACGTATAAATCCATGAACCTTTGGTTCGGATTATAGCTATAGTCGTCCTGCTCGATCGACGACTGGCTCGCCGGGATGAAGACGCCCGTGAAATTGGGTGGTCGGGCGATCACCGTCGTATTGGCCGGTGGAGGAACGCTGGGAACAGCCGAAACCGGTTGTTTCTCCTCAAGATCATCATCGTCCTCGCCATCGGACTCAAGTAAAGCGACGGCCTGGGTCAGCGAAGTTACGCCTGAAAGGGTCGCCACTGGAGCACGACAATCAGTACTGCGCGATCGGGCAAGAACAGATAGCGTCCTCTTGTCCAGATCAGTCGACTTATCGTCCGAATCAACAATAAGACGAGAGCGCTTGACGGGAGCCATCTTCTTCTTCGACAAGCTGGCCCGTTTACGCTTCGCAGAACTCAAGATCGAGGAGACTGATCTCGGGGTTGGCGGTAAACGGGGTGGAGTAGACGCAGAAGCCGCTGCAGTGCTGATCACGGGCTGATCAGCACTATGGGCCGGCAAGGAAGCGACGGAGGATGCGGGTGATGGCGCGGCAGACTCGGGAGACTGCGGAGGTGTTCCAGACGGAGAAAGAGAGCTGATCAGCTCAGGAAATCGTTGCAAAGCTGTCCGAAGTGACTCCGAATTGGTGTCCGGGTTGGTCCACCTGTCCATAGCACCGCAACATTCCTCAAGTCGGCGTTATGCTGGAGCCAGGCGCGATCATCGAGCTCTAGGGTTTCAAGTTTAACCCGAGCAAGATTAAGCTCGCGCCGACAATCTTCAGCTTCCTTCCGACTCTCGCACAACCTTTTCTGTATGTTGGCGCGGCCGAGGCGTGAATCGGAAAGCTGCTTTACCAGGAGCTGGACCTGCTCATCTGAGTAGCGCATCTCGACTTCCCGACGCTCTACGTCCTCGGCAGTGCGGATCTTGTCACGAAGCAGCTGATCACGGTCGAGACGGTGATCATCGAGCTGTTGTAGATGATCCACCATCTCGACCATTGAACCCTTCATCGCCTCGATACGTTCGTCTGGAAGCAAACATGGAAAGTCATATACAGATCGCAGAAGAAATGAATGGGATAAGCATACCTTGATCGCGAATAGTAATTGTCAGCGAACTGATCAACGACTGTAGAGAGGCGACGGTGTCCGAAGGCTTGGAGAGGCGCAGAGCAGCGAGGTCAGCTGATAGCTGATCACGCTCCATCGTCAGACTCTGAACGCGGCCGGTCATGTCTTGCAGGTCTCGGTCAAGTCTGTCGCGATCTAACCGAAGAGCCGATAGCTGGCTAGCCAGATCGGCAGAATCATGTTCCAAGGTATCGATAACGACCCGACGGTCGGATAATTCAGCGTTAAGTGCCCGATTGGTATCATATAGAGAAACCAACTCGGGAATTGCACTTCGGAGTTCCGACCGTAGTCGGCAAGCTTCCATGGACCCCAACGTGAGTGGACCAGATCCCTCCAGTAGACGAGCGAGCTGTTCCAAGTAACGGACGGGGCGATCTGAGGGAGGCCGAGCAAGAAGACTCCAAGGCGGACAATATGAAGTCATGGTCGTCGTTGGACGGATGAGACTGGTCGTGATCGGTGCCGAGGCCGTGATCGGGGTGGTCGCTGGATCAGCCGAACTGGAAACGGGAGGCGAGGCAGTGATCGGAAGGGCAGCCGAAGATGGCGAAGAAGGAAGAGAAGATCGGCTCGAGTCAGCCATGGTAGTCGCCAAAGAGGAAATTTGGAAGTGAATGAGTCGAACTGCAGTCGTTGCGCGGCTGCAGTTTGTCTCAGGGGCGGCTGTGGTAAAGCGATCAGAAAATGTTGAGAATGAGGTGGACCACACATGGCCGTTGATTGGTGACGATGGAACACCCATCAACATGAGACGGTTGATGGGTGGGAAAGGCCGATCGCATATACGACGAAAAGGTGGCGGACAACGGGTATTCGCGATGTAAAGAAATCAACCAAGTACTGTCACTACGCCTAGTCCCAGACACTGATGGAACGGTTGAGATCACGATCATGATCGTGATCACAATTACTAAGTGGAGTTCCCGTGGATGTATAACGAGTTGGAAATACAGCAACTGGTGACATGACGCATCAGGGACAGCCATCTAGCCGATCTATGAACAGTGCGGTTGTTGAAGTGGATTATGACACGAAGTTTCGGCCCGATCGGCCGAGCCAGCTGATTATGCCCCAAGATATGAAGATCAGATGTGGAATGAAATGGGGCATGTGGAATGGCGAGTCGTGCGAGTGATGATGACCGATGGATTTGTCCGAGGATGACGTGACAAGGCCCGATTAGGCCCGATCAGCTGAGATCGGTGTGATATGGTTGCCCAGGCAGGATATGAAGGTCGGAAGTATGGCTGAGCGGGTGAATAAAGTCGTTGTGATGGTGACCCAGAGAGTTTCCGAAGTGATCAAGGGCTGATCGCCCTGATCACTGCCTGATCACTCGGCTGATCGCTATGCCGATCGTGATCGGGGCTGATCAGCCTCAAACCGGCGTCCAGACGCGAAGGCAAGTAAAGTTCTCTATTAAGTTGGGCTGGATATGAAGTGAACAAATGTCAGAAGGGCAGATCTCAAGTGGTTTCCAAGTTGTTTATCGAAGATCGGGATGGTTTGAAGATCGTTATAGGAGTCGGGTCGTGATCAGGGCAGAAGTGGTACAGATCAGCTTGAAGGTGCAGCTAGGATGGGCAAGGTGGTGCTATGCAACCGTGCGACGAAGTGAACAGGTTCGAAGTATAAATCAGGCATGAGTTGGTGTATGGTACACAGGTATAGGACATTGCATATATAATAACAGGTTTTGATTTTCCCCTAAGCAAAGAGTCGCTCCGCCACGTGTTGCGGTCATTGGGAGCACAGGGTTGATTAGTCCCCTCTTGCTCAACTAATTCCCGGTTAAGACGCGCTTAGACGCATTTTGGCTTACTGGAAGACCCCCGACGGGTTTGTTTTAGGTGATCAAACCTCACCCTCAACGCGCACGTGTTTGGAACACATTAATAATATTGGAAAAGGTTTTGTGGAGATAACGTTTGTGGATTACTGTGGAAGATCGTGGTTTGATCGCGTTTTCTTGGTTTCTTGTTATCTCTCTCTCATTGGCTGGCCTGATCAGACGAACTTTCCTGATCAGTGCCTAGATACTGATTAAGTATCGACCCCAACCCGTTCTCCGGTGAAGATTTCCACCCGAGGACAACCCCCGTCTCGAGAAGGTCATCCCCTCCGACCTGATCAAGATCATCGTTTTCGTCACCGAGTCCACCTAAGTGAGTGTTACCACCCCCGATCAACGGGTACACAAGGTGAGATGAAGTTGAACATAGATCCTGACGCGCATGACGACCGGCCAGATGACCGGGAGGATCAGATCAGTCACCATAATGGTGATTCATCTGATTCTGATGATGATCAGGATCAACGGAGTACCCCCTCCGATAGTTGGTCGTCCGGGCCAGTGGGTATCCGGATCCATCCAAGACTTCTGTCATTGATTTGGAAATCGGCTCCACCACATTATAACACCTGATTTTCTCTATTGCGGTCCAACTTCGTTTAAAAATCACTATGAATGGAGCGCCTTCACCCCTTACTCTCGCTTCAATTCTCTCCAAGTGCCATTTTGTTTTAGCGCTTGTATTTCTTCTGCCATAGCTTTCTTCCAGGCTTTATCCTATTCACTCTTCAATGCCTATTTATACCAAATTCACTTGTCCGGATGATTTTCCTCGTGTAGTCATCCTTGTGCTTGTCTCGATCGGCACTTGTATGTCTTCGACTCTACCGGTGTCAGCCGTAGCGTCTTTTAATTCCATTTCAGGCAAATTTATAGCGCTTTCAATCTCTGTTTCATCACTTTCTTTGTTGTCGATTTACGCGCGCTAAAATTGTTCGTTATGTGCCGGATTCAGCGTCTCAATATTTTTCACATGTTGCGTCACGATAACCTCCTTTCCTTCGGCAAGTACACGCGGTACCGGTTCGTTTCATCTGATTTACCGATGATAACTCCAACCATGGCCCTGGGTCTCCCCAATGCTATATGACGCTCCTTTCAGTACCTCCATAGGCGATGCCCTTTTCGCGTTAGCCTTCGTAGAAATGCGGTTAAGAATATACGCTGTATATTTCACCGCATCTCCCTTGAAATATAGGGGTAGCTCGCACCCAAATACCATACACCTTGTCATATTTAATACCGTCCGATGCATTTGCTCGGCCTTTCTTTTCAACGCTTGATTTCCCGCTTCACTGACTTGGCGTCATACTCCAGTTTTGGTCCAGAATAGCTCAAAGTGATTAGATTCTCCACCGCCGTCTGTTCGAAGTAGGTCTATCCGACACCCAAAGACTCGTCTCAAAATACACCAGGAGTGTTCGAGCACTTTGGCCGCTTGGTCTTTATTTTTCGCCACAAAACTTCGACAACTGTTCACCTTAGGATCGATGAAATTACTAAATATCTGTTTCCGCGGCGATCTTTATGTGTCATGGTCCCGTATAAGTCTCTACAAATTACACCGCCTACCCGATCAATGGGTGAGTGTTGTCCGCTGTCTTGCTTGCCCTGTGAGTTTTAGTCTGCTTGTCTTTCGCACAGGTAAAGCAATTGCGCCCAATGGTACTTTCTCAGGGGCAAAATAAACAAACGATCGGAATATACTGGTGTCCGAAACAGCAAATCTAAATTGATAGTATCGGATTATCATCTTATACAAATATTCACTATAGGGGTTCACAATCGGAATAGAATGAGCGAACTATGAAAACGGCACATAAAAACTTAGATATTATAAAAAATAACAAGAGACAATTCAATAGAGTACCTCGGTCGGACCACAGCAGCTAGGAAATCTTCCTAGTTTATATATCTTGATGTAGTAATCCATTTGCCTTGAAAAGTTGCTGAACAACAGCAAATGCACCCCAACAACGATAAATGAACATCCATTACGTTCAGGCGCTTCCAGTGTTGAAAACCGGGATATTTCCCGCCCGAACAACGGCATTAAGCTCGGACCACGCTGGACTGCGAAACGCTTGATCAGGCACTCATGAGGAGTAATAATTTCGTCCTCTAACATCGCTGTTGCTGATACACTTATTTGCATGCTTTCAGCTCGTCCTCATTGTCATCTTGGACTAGGGCGGGAGTTTTCTTGTCGACCGCCGCTCGCTGTGTCCATTCATTCCGACATAGCGGCGGTCCTAGGATGAGATTCAATGAGAAAAATAGTAACAGAAAGAGATGATCTAGTTCTTTCTTTTCATCTAGTCCATGTTCTCTAAAATGTAATTTTGTACCAATTACGATGCTTTTTGTGTATATGCTGCGTTTATTTTGGCCTAAAGGGAGTATCTCGTAACTTGATCTCTGAATTGGGGTCTCTTGCCATCTTCCCCATCGTGTCGAAATACATTAGTCCGATGCGGGTGTGGAAATGCATCAGTGACCCTTCTTGGAGATCACTTTTCGGGTCTTTCCCGGGATTTTCCATTTCTGAGATCAATCTGGTTCTTCCTTGGCTCCGAGGTATCCACTACAAGCTCATCGTGTCTTCGTTCGACATCAAAAACCACTCCTCCGCTGTTCTTTTCCACCACAGATGTATTATCCTCACAATACCTCAGTACGATTCCTTTTTCTTCTTATTTTCCATACGATATAATGTTTTAGCCAACGTATACGTTTGTAAGCCGTACTTGTTGTGTCTTTCCATTCGCTTTTACGTTCAGCACCACAAATCCTCTAAGAGATAGGCGTAGGGTCTTGTTGTCCTGTAGCACACATTCCAAGTCAAAAACCGTTTTTGTCTTGTACCAGATGGATGATCTCTCCACTATGTAGTAGACACTCCAAGGCTTTTTTATTTTCATAATTCTGGACGTAGAGCGTGAATTTAACGCTTCGCTCCTTGTTTCCCCCCCTTTGCCACCCGACCTATAATTTCTGGCGATATGTACTGGATTCTCACACTTGAAACATGTCTTGATTTCCCTGTGCTGCACTGGGTATATCACGTCGCGATTCACCGCTCTTGTGCTCGAGTCTTTTTCCAGCCATTGTGCAAATTGCACCAGCGCTCCGATGTGCTTTAGGTAGTCCGTCTTTCTGGCCTGCAGATTGAATTTGAGGATCGCATGCGTGACATTGAACATCTGCATTCACTGCCCCACAGGGTTGCGGTTGCAGGTTGCCGGTCCAGTGACGTTGCCCGTCAGCTGGATATCTTGCAAAACGACTGCGGCCAGCCCAACGATGTTCATGCTGATTTGGTCCGAGACTGATCGGAAATTGAAGGTCGTATTTAGCCTTTGACGGCGAAACGCGATCGCCTATCTGTCGATCTTGCCAATGTACAGGCTCTGGCTGAACAATCTGAAACAGTCGGTTCGATCCGGTCCATGGTTCATGCTTTATACATCTCAAGATGTACACATCTCTCTGTTCATTTCCATCATATGTATGTAAGTGATCATTCATTCCTTCCCGATCAGCGGGTCAAGAACTTTCAAACGTTTATGGTCACGGTGGTGAAGCGTTAGACCATCTTGAAACTTATCACCGTGACCATGATCAGATGGTCCAAGAGCAAGTGCTTGCGACTCAAGAAGTGGATCGTCTTGAGGAACAGGCTTGGCAAACGGACGAGTAGGTCGCCTTCCTCATGAACCAGCTCTCCAACTCGAGTGCCGACCAGTCTGGTATACATCGACGCTTATGTGATTTTCGGAAGAAGACTAAAAATTGCCGAGAAAAGCTGGCTCTCGCTCGGGTCAAACTTGAGACCTCGAGACCAAAGGAGCGTACTTGGGCTGGTCGTCTCACGACACTGCAGACTGCAGAGTTTTAGGTGATCGAGCAATGGGCTAATCCGAATTTCGCATTGGCATCGCTTCGTCGGGCTCTCGATGAGTTTCCAAGATTGGTTGACGCTCTTGATCCGAAGGCGGATGCGTCATCTAATTACCCTTTAGGGCCAAGTCGATCCCTGCCAGGTTTTCATCCGGCCACTCTTCTGCCGTCTGCCGCAGGGTTCTGTCCAGCTTTGAGGGATGTTCAAGTTTTATCTTCTTTCACGCCGCCTGATTCGTCTTACCTTTCGGGACAAGGTCCTGTAGCAGCCAATTTTTCCATCGTTTCGGGTCAAGATCTTACGCTGTCATGCTCGGCTGCCAGTGAACAGGAGGTGATTCTTTTGGTACGCTGACTCCTGCTAAACATCATCGACTATCCGATCCGATTCTGATGGCCGATGACTCGACCGATTTAGACGAGCCGCTTTAGATAGCTCTGAACAAATCGCGGGGTACCGGTCGGCCGATCTCGAAATCAATTTCGGCGAAACTGGTCTCGTCCAGACAGGTTGTTAGCTTTCCGCCTTCCGACCAAGATGGAGGAGTTGAGCTGGAAAAGAAACGGCCTGCCCCTGCAGGGTCAGTCAATCATCCGTCAATTAATTGTCAATCTACCGGTCAACCTGCTGGTTTTACTGATTTCTTCATCCCAGCTTCACGTTCCTCTGTGAAACAATATGACTACAGCTATGATCCCAGCAAACCGTTCATGGATATGTTTATCAATTCGCCGAACCGGCCGAGTGCAACTCAGCTTGAGCCTCGCAAGCCTTAATCTGATTTGCAGGTATGGGATTTGACCCCGATTGTACTTCAAGACATGCAGAAATCAGTTCCCCGACTTTTCTCTCGACCCGGCAAGTGAAGTTATCGTCTAAACTGCAGGCGCCTTCACGAGATGAGTGAAATTCAAGTTTGATCACGTCGCCTGCTGTACAGATTATAATCGATTCGAAGTATTTGGAAGCCTTGTCGACTCGCATGTCTGGATTGGACTTCCCGATCGGCTGTGGTTCCATGCGTTCCAGTCTTGAATCGGTGTTACAATGACAATGTACTAACGATAAGGGAATTTACCCATCGTCTACCCCTTTCTAAGGATCTAAAATACATGTCTAAAGACTACTGGATGACGCAGTATTACAACGGCCGCAAACGTCCTCGGAGCAAGGCTGGGCTTCGATCTGCGATATAGTGGTGGATGATATACAGATCAGTGACTGCGACTTCGATATATTACTATTTCCTGCTGTATTGCATCTACTTTCCCGTCCGGTTGAAGCGAAAGGGTCATTTCATGATGCGGGGGTCTGGAATCCAGGATATGGATGCAAGTCTCCGATCGGCATGCTACAAGATACCCTGACCGAATTCGTCGTCAGGATCCTTGGAACCATCCGGGTTCCAGATCCCTCGTCTGCGTCAGAAATATGGCGTCTAAACATCGCGATAACCGGGCGATTCAATTCGTTTCTCTTTTTATCCCTTAATATATAGCGACCGCCTTTTTCCATGTCCATGATCGCATCTTCGTCCTTGGTCATTAGGTCGTTCAACATACACTATTGCATAAAAAATACATATTCACCGGTCCGATCCGGCTAATATCAACCGAGCTGACCTTGGTCGGATCGACTTCGTCTACCGGTCAGTAGATATATGCAGATCGGGACTATTGGGATTCCCGGTCATCCTCTTCGAGATTTTGCATAGCTCGAATTTGTTGCGTCTCACATGCTCACATTCGAATTATCGTAAGAAAGTTCCACAATTGAGGTCCCGTTCATCCACCCAAGTCGGGTCATCATAACCTTTCCAAGGGACCAGAAATTTGCGATGTGTCCGGCCATATCGGGTCTTGTTGCTCGATTGGGTTCCATGATCTTCTCAACTTAAATTTCGTCATGATCGAGCGATCTCTCCCAGATATATTTCGGCAAAAAAACGCATCGAAATTAAATTTTGCTGGGTTACTGCCGAACACCTGATTTTGAACGATTGGGGTATTCTCTGACCAGCTTCAGCTTCGACAAATGGACACTCGAGAAAACCTCATAACCAGTGCCCGCGGTAATTAGGCGGGCAGCATGATCACCAATTAACTCTGAAACACGAACCGGTTCATGCCACATGTGGGCTCATTTTTGTCTTTACTTTCTTTCGCTCGATCCAGATAGAACCAGACCCTTGATCCTGGCTCAATATTATGTGAACCGGCCTGATCGTTGCTCCGGTCAGCTCTTCCTTGAATTACCCTCCGAAGTCGCTCATTAACTTGCTCATGTTGATAATGACGTTGTTGCCTGATGGGCCAAGACTACTTGTGGTGAAGCGACTTATGAAATAATACAAAGTACTTTTCAAAGGGCGCATTCTGATTGGCGGAAATACGGGCCAAGGGTGTGGGCGCCGGATAGACGCCGCCGAGGAAGTCTACAAGCGGCCAAGCGGCGCCAGGCTGGGAATCAAGTCGGCGGACCTGACAAGGGGCGTGGATAGTCGGACAGGCGGGCTGAGCAGACGAGTGGACTATGGATGCTTGACGGCCGAGGCGCGGATGGCGGACGGCCAAGATGGCGGACTGTTCGTAAGGATGGAGTGAAGGGAGCCTGAAAGAAGAGGATTGTTCTAGTGGAAGGAGTAGGCACCTGGATCGTAGGAGAGGCTGCCAAGGGATTGCTAGCGTCAGCGGCCGAGAGGCGCGGATGGGTGGCTATCCGGCCGAGCCGGCCGGGTACAATGTACCATTCGGACTGGTACCATATGGGTTCGGTGTACCGGCCGGGTTGGTACCATTTGGGGTGGTGTACCGGCCGGACCGGTACACAAAGTCGGAGTTAGCCGGGTTGCGTTGGGTAAGGTACATGACTGGTCAGCCGTGTTATTTGAGGTAGGTTACACAAAGGGAGTATTGGACATAGGATAAATCAGTATACGTTTCGCTTTCTTAGACGCAAGTCGCTTTTATTGGTTCACGGCAGAGGGCTAACAAGGTCCCCTCTTGCTGTTATTGGTTTGCCCGGGGAAGGTTAAGTTAACCCACCGGAAGTCCCCTGACCGGGAGTCGCGGCGACTTCGTATACTCACCTCAAGTCGCCCGTGTTTTGAACACGGTATTAAGTATTGGGAAGTGGTGACATTTTGGCCTTCTGTGGAAGAGTGTGGAGTTGTATCTGCCTCATATACACATTTGGATTCGCCCTTCATTGTTATTGGTTTAGCTGGCCGATTGATTATTCTCGGCCCAGCCGGCACTATACAAAGTTCAAGTGTATTGCCAGACGAGCTCCCCGGTGACGATTTCCGCCCAGGAGCTACCCCTAGTCCTACACCTCATCTCCCTATTGGACGGATTTACACTTTTCGCCCTAGGGTCCACCAGGAGAGCTAACCACCCAGTACTGACGGGTACACAAGGTGAGCTTTTAACATGCAACATTCGAGCAGTCGCGATCAAGCGGATGGAAGCGACCGATCCAGCCGGCCTCAAGCCGGATCGGATCATGACTCGGATGGACGGAGTACCCCCTCCGGTAGTCAGTCGTCTGGGACCCCCGGGGGTGTTCGCGTCTCAGGAAGATTTTCTGAGAGCGACTACACCACAATGGTGCGCGTGCCCGGATCTCTTGGTGACCCTGGATATCACCGCGAGTCCCTAGCGGGCGAAAGACCTAAACCTGTCAAATTTGTTGACGATGTTGTGTCGGGTGCATTGGGGGAAGGCATATCGCCCCCAATGCTGCTGAAGATGGAAGGATGCGATGGTCTCCTCGGATTGGGGGAGTTCGAGGTTGACATTAAAGAAGAAGTTACTCCCCTAGAGGCTCCGCCGGGGGCGGATTACGGTACTACTTACTGCAGTGCCGGCCGCTACACGGATGGAGCCGGATCGGACTATGGTGCAAGTCGCCATAGTCCGAGGAAGGATCATGGTTCCGACCATGATCCTAACGAACAAATGCATATTATGGATATAAAAGAAAAATCAAGGAAGAAAAAGCGGAAGTCGGATACGACCGGAGTGGGAAGCCGGCCGGATCGGGACCAAGTCGCGATCTGGCCCACCTACCCCTAAAGAAACCGGATTGGCAGGAATTGGATTATCCGACTCACAAAGATAAACCGCGCTTCGAAGAGGAAGAAGAGAAGCAGGACGGCCTATCGACGGATATCGACTTGGAGCGTGCTTTCCATCTTCACGAGTTGGGGCAATTCTTGCGGACGGATAAGGTGATGAAAATAACACGGCCGAAGATCATAGGCGGATTGAAAGGTCCCGTCTCTCCCCCAACTCTCTCAGACGGCCACGTGTCCCTTATTAGAGGACTATTCGACCAACTCAAACAAGCCGGCATTAACACCGGCGTGTTTGATCCGAACGAGTTGTTTGATCTGAAGATGGACAAGTTGAAGGAGGCGTCCAGCGCCCTGCACGACCGCTTGGTACCGCTAGTGGGTTGCTCGCCGCCGTCGAAAAAGATGACAGCTACGACTGGAGTGGCGCCGTCCACGCCGCCGGCGACAAGCAAACCAGCCGGGATACACTCAGGCTCTTCGCAGTACGAGTCTGCCCCTTCGGAAGCAGACTCATCTGATTCATCAGTGGGTATCACCCGCATGACGCTTGGCCCAAGGGGAGCAGCGCGTGTGGCGACAGCCATGAGACTTGGAGGACGTGAGGATCCGGGTACGCCCGAGCGGGAGAACGCCGGCCAGTACAGCGTACAGGCCTGGCGGACAGCGACGGCGGATCCAGAACCGAAGGAGGAAGACGAAGACGCGGATGGGCAGATTAAGAAGGAATATCAATCTAGCAGCCCGGCCGCCCCTCAGGCCGCCCCTCAAGCCGCCCCTCAAGTCGCCCCCCAAGTCGCTCCTCAGGTGCCGGATCACCTGCAAAACATGTTCTCGGCGATGATGGAGCGATACTTGGAAGAGCAACGTCGGCTGAGCGCCAGCCGCGGCAGTCCGAAGTCACCGGACCAGCCAGCTCGTCGTGGAACACAGGCCCCCGGACCAGTCCAGTACTATGCGAGGGAGCCGAGTGATGAAGACATGGAGTCGGTGCAGTCCAAGCAAAGTGAACCGCATGCCGCCCCGCCGAGCCGCCAGACAGGTCGCCGGACCGGACGTCGGCCAACGAACAGGAAGCTGTCTCTCAGCGACGTGGATATGGAATCCGTCAGGTCGGCCAAGTACCATTACGATCCGGATGACTTGGATCTGGGGATGGCCCGTCGAGCCCATATGGCCTCGGCCCAAGCGTTTGACGCGGATTCGGGAGCGATCACGAGGGTGCGAATGTCGGCCACGTCCGAGCTGAAGGACTTCACCGGACGCGACACGGACGAGGACCAGGCCCGAGGATGGTTGAGCAAGACGAAGTCGGCGTTTCTCAGAGACCGGACGTCGGACTATGAGAAATGCCTGATCTTCGGGGATTTGATGAAGGGACCAGCGAAACACTGGATCCAACAGCTCAGCCGGGAAACCCGAGGAAATTGGAGGGGATTGGCCGGTGCGTTCGAGGAACAATACTGCGGAGCTGGAATGTCAGCGGCGCGACAATATTTCCACACCAAGAAGCGAGCGGATGAGACCCCCCTGGAGTATCTCCATCGCTTAAATGTCGCTGGCATGAGAGCGGATATCCCCGTCAAGGAAGACGTCAGCCGGTCGGAAGCCGCTCGTGAACACGTGGATCATTTCATCAGCACGTTGGACGATCGGGAGCTAGCAGACCAGCTGGCGTTACTGCGGTTGAAGAATACGACGGAGCTGGAATTGACGTTGCGCACGTACCTAAGGGCGAAGAAGCGAGGCCCCAAGGCGGCAGTCGGAACCGGCCGTTTCAAGTCCCGATTTAACGCGGATCAAGGAGGCCGGCCGCCATCTACCAGGACGGCCCGAGCCGTCCGCATGGTCGCCCGAGAGTCAGACGCGACCAGCTCGGAAGAGGAGTATCAGCGATCTGGGGGCGAGTCTGAGGAGGAACAGTATCGGTACCTTTTCTCGGCAGAAGCCAGTCAGCCGTCCAGGCTGCCAGCCGGTTCCGGTCAGTCGAAGAGTTTTCCGGCTCGAGCTGACCAGGATTACCCCAGGCGCAAGTGCACCCACTGTGGGTCCATCAAGCATGACGACCGGAGCTGTTGGAAGCGGCTGGCGTGCAAGAAGTGCGAGAGGAAGGGACATCCGGCGGAACACTGCCTGTTCACGTGTAAGGCTTGCGGGGAGGTGCATGAGGCGGGACTGTGCCCAATGGAAGAATTCTACAACCTGTTGAAGAAGTGGTACGTCCCGACCAAGCATGCTGGAATGCTGCCGCCCGGAGCGGAAAAGATGTTAAACTAGATCGCTCGCCAGGTTGGAATCTGGTTCGAGCCGAGCGGTCTAGTGTTAGTATCTATGCATATGTCGGTAAAGAGGATAATCAAGAAGCAAAGCAAAGGATAACCGACAATACATGTAAGTTTGACGATTACGTCACCCGGTCCCCGGCCGGTACGGCTGACCCCTTCCTGGTGAGCAGTATACGGACGGATGAGTATTCCCGGTCTGAAGTGCGAATGGAATTGAACCTGTTACCTGGCGAGTCGCGAGGTTATTGGAAGTATCACTCGCCGGATAAATGGTTCAAGCAGGCCAAGGCGGATGGAAAAATCAATAACCAGAAAGCTACCATGCTGTTCGACTCTGGCGCAGAAGTGTCTATCGTAGACACCACCTTTGCTCGTAAGGTGGGGTGTGAGATAGACGAGACGAAGCGGCAGGAATGTATAGGCATTGGAGAAAGTTCGTACATGACCCAAGGAAGGACAAGAGTCAAGATTACGTTAGCTGGGTGGTTGGTATATTACTTTACCGCCTGGGTAGGCAGGCTGGCCGGGCAGGATGCAATTTTGGGCATGGATTTTATGGTCCCGGCCGGTATACGGCTGGACTTATCGCATGGAACATTGACGTTGCCGGACGAGGTACAGATCCAGCTGGCCGGCCGGCGGCCCTTATATGGCGCCCACGTCCAGTTCCTCAAGCTAGGTCAGTTTGTAACGGTGCCAGTGGGAAAGGCGGTGGAAGTAATGTTACGACCACACGACCGGCGGAGTAAGTTATGGCTGACAAGGGGCGAGTGCTGGGTACCATCGTTTGTTAAAGGGGGTGGTCATCTCAACTCTATAAGCGTGACCAACATCTCTGAAAAAACCCTCACCTTGCATGAAGATGTGATTATTGGAATGTGGCTGGCCGAGGATAAAGTGCCCCGCCAGCCGGGCTATGTCACTATTGGTTCAAGGCGCTATATTGAGTGGCAAAACCTGGCTTTTCAGGCAACCACCGATCTGGTCAGCGAGGAGGAAGAACTAGAAGAGGACCAGACTCCGATGGTGGATAAGCCCGAGTACCGGACCCCTTCTAAAATATTGACGCGGAACCGGCCGTCGCCGGATCCGGCGGAATGTGTTGGCCGAAGCTACGCCCCGATCGCGGAACTGGTTTTGCCCACTCAGAAGAAGACGGATGAACGACCGGGTCGGGAGAAAGGACCAGGCCGAGTTGCATATGCGGCCAACCCCGATAGCAGTTGGTGTGACGACCGAAGTGAAGGCAGATCGGCCCAGCCGGCCGAGCAGAATTCGGAAATAGCCGAACGCGGATCGGCCCAGCCGGCCGAGCAGAATTCAGAAATAGCCGAAGGCTGATCGGCCCAGCCGGCCGAGCAGAATTCGGAAATAGCCGAAGGCGGATCGGCCCCAGCCGGCTGAGCAGAATTCGGAAATAGCCGAAGGTGGATCGGCCCAGCCGGCCGAGCAGAATTCGGAAATAGCCGAAGGTGGATCGGCCCAGCCGGCCGAGCAAGATCCCGAAGCAGCCGAAGCCGATCAAGTCTGCATTCATGAAGGGGGCGAGCTATATGTTGAAGGCATGGAGGATCAGATGGCGGTGCTGCCTGAGGTAACCCCCTGCCCCCCAGCGGTCACTATCGACGATCTACAAGTGGGAGACCCGGATGTGAACACCCCGGAAGAGATCGGCAAATTGAAGGATATTATATGGAAAAGACGACATCTGCTGATCGGACCAGGGAACGCACTTCCTCCGGCCGCCCATGGGGCGGTATGTGATATTGATGTGGGAGGCGCCAAGCCGGTCGCACAGAGATGCCGAAGAGTCGCCCCCCAGTATCGGGAAAAGCTGTCAGAGCTTATCAAAGGTTTGCTGGCCACCAAGATAATTCAGC
>MIQA02019644.1:0-11579 GCA_001887855.2 Sclerospora graminicola
CAAGCATACTCCTTCCCAGCTTCCACATTTCGTACCCAATCCATATATTGTACTTGTCTTAAAATGCCTTTGTAACATGGTAAATATCGGGTCCACCGGATGATAGTTCTCACCTAATAGAGCTGCTAATTTTTCTACGAAAAGGTGAGCGCAAAGCAAATTTCTGGCTAACCTTAACATCTGCTTAGGGGCTAATAATTTCACCAGTAAATTCCCTCCATATTTAGCCTTCCGAAGACGAGTCCACTCCTGGGAACTTGTCATAATTGCGACCCTAGCCGCCGGTGTTGCAACTTGATTATACCGACTTTCCCATACGTCAAACCATCTTGCAGGAATCATTTATTCCTTGAGATTTTCCAAGTGTCACCATTTGCATCCAGCACTGCTCAGGCCATAATTTCGTTAATTCAACTAAAACAGACTGATCAATACTCTCAAAGTTGTGATAAGCACCGGGTACGTCCTTGAGTAAATGTAAAATTCGATTGGACTCATGTTGGGCTGCTTTAATCCAAATTGTTATACGGGAGGACGCTTTCGGAAACACAATTCCGTTATTCTTCTCCCACGCTGGCTGAAGGTTGTCCCACATCTTCTGACAGTCTTCCAGTGTTCTCTCGTCACTCTCCATGTCTTCCTCACTTTCCTTAAAATCGTCGATTATTTCACGTTGGATACATTGCTCCGGTTCCTGCTCTGGTTCGCTGCACTGAAGTTGCCGTCTGTAGACTCTTTTATTACTGTAATCATCTGGCGCATCATCTTTCTCCATTAATTCTTGACTCAGAGACGCGTCCGTGGGCATATATTCTGAGCTAGACGAAAGCTGCTCAACTAATAGTGGGGGGGATCATTGCGCTCAAGCCAGACTTTATTAACCCACTGGTGTAAAACAGGTTCCGCAATACGATAACGTTGCATAAAAGCATTCCTCGTACTTGCATCCGTAAAATCTGTTTTCAAAAGCTGCTCGTGTTCTGGTAGGAATAACCTAGTCACTGTTTCCGTCAGGAAATGTAACACCTCACACATTCGTGAATCCCGTGTTGCAAGTATTTGAGAAATCTCACATTTGAGATCATGATGGATGGTTGGTCCGTCCAATCGTTCAAAAATGTCCTCAATATCGCCTTCCCATCCATCAGGATCCCAAGGTGACTGATTCTCGTATTGGGAGTGTTGCGAACTCGGCTTCTCACCCGCCTCTTCTTCAACCCCAGTACTAACGCTTGTACTCTTGTCTGAATTACCCATCAAAATCAGAGGGGTCGAGTTTTGGCTTGCCTCCTCTCCTTTATCTTCACGCCTTTCGTGGCTCTCGTCCACCTTCACATCTTCAAAATCATCATCCTCACTGCTGCCCGTCTCCATGGTTTCATCTTCTATATAGGCTTTAGACCTCCGCCCCCATAACAGTGCTGAGTGGCGTTGCCCTCCAAAGTGTAATACTAGGGGTAGTAGTTTATCATCATGTTTCGCGGAGGCGTGGCTGCACTGGGCCCAAACTTTTTCAATGAAAGCGTCAACCGTAATTGGGTACTCCCCACTCATGGAGTAGCTTCTCGAATGAGCCTTGCGGATTTCCGGTGTAAACAGTAAAACTCCAGGCGGTCCTGGGGCCTGAGAACGGATAACATATGTGGTGAAGCGACTTATGAAATAATGCAAAGTACTTTCCAAAGGGCGCATTCTGATTGGCGGAAATACGGACCAAGGGCGCGGGTACCGGATAGTCGCCGCCGAGGAAGTCTACAAGCGGCCGGGCGGCGCCAGGCTGGAAATCAGGCTGGTGGACATGACAAGGGACGTGGATAGTCGAACAGGCGGGCTAAGCGGACGGCAAGGCCACGGATGTTGGACGGCCGAAGCGCGGATGGCGGACGGCCGAGGCGGCGGATTGTTTGTAAGGAATGAGTGAAGGGAGCCTGAAGCAAGATGATTGTTCTAGTGGATGAAGGAGGCACCCGGATCGGATGAGAAGCCGCCAAGGAATTGCTAGCGCCAGCGGCCAAGGAGCTCGGATGAATGGCCATCCGGCCGAGCCGGACGGGTACAATGTACCATCCGGACTGGTACCAGATGGGTTCGGTGTACCGGCCAGGTTGGTACCATCTGGGGTTGGTGTACCGGCCAGGCGGGTACACAAAATCGGAGTTAACCGGGCTACTTCGGGTAAGGCACATGACTGGTCAGCCGGGCTATTTGGGGTAGGTTACACAAAGGGAGTATTGGATATAGGATAAATCAGTATACGTTTCGCTTTCTTAGACACAAGTCGCTTTTATTGGTTCACGGCAGAGGGCTAACAAGGTCCCCTCTTGCTGTTATTGGTTTGCCCGGGGAAGGTTAAGTTAACCCACCGGAAGTCCCCTGACCGGGAGTCGCGGCGACTTCGTATACTCACCTCAAGTCGCCCGTGTTTTGAACACGGTATTAAGTATTGGGAAGTGGTGACATTTTGGCCTTCTGTGGAAGAGTGTGGAGTTATATCTACCTTACATACACATTTGGATTCGCCCTTCATTGTTATTGGTTTAGCTGGCCGATTGATTATTCTCGGTCCAGCCGGCACTATACAAACTTCAAGTGTCTTATTGGTTTAGCTAGCCGATCGACTATTCTCGCCCAGCCGGCACTATACAAAGTTCAAGTGTATTGCCAGACGAGCTCCCCGGTGACGATTTCCGCCCAGGAGCTACCCCTAGTCCCAACCCTCATCTCCCTATTGGACGGATTTACACTTTTCGCCCTAGGGTCCACCAGGAGAGCTAACCACCCAGTACTGACGGGTACACAAGGTGAGCTTTCAACATGCAACATCCGAGCAGTCACGATCAAGCGGATGGAAGTGGCCGATCCAGCCGGCCGGATGCCGGATCGGATCATGACTCGGATGAACGGAGTACCCCCTCCGATAGTCAGTCGTCTGGGAACCCCGTGGGTGTTCGCGTCTCAGGAAGATTTTCTGAGAGCGACTACACCACAATGGTGCGCGTGCCCGGATCTCTTGGTGACCCTGGATATCACCGCGAGTCCCTAGCGGGCGAAAGACCTAAACCTGTCAAATTTGTTGACGATGTTGTGTCGGGTGCATTGGGGGAAGGCATATCGCCCCCAATGCTGCTGAAGATGGAAGGATGCGATGGTCGCCTCGGATTGGGGGAGTTCGAGGTTGACATTAAAGAAGAAGTTACCCCCCTAGAGGCTCCGCCGAGGGCGGATTACGGTACTACTTACTGCAGTGCCGGCCGCTACACGGATGGAGCCGGATCGGACTATGGTGCAAGTCGCCATAGTCCGAGGAAGGATCATGGTTCCGACCATGATCCTAACGAACAAATGCATATAATGGATATAAAAGAAAAATCAAGGAAGAAAAGCGGAAGTCGGATACGACCGGAGTGGGAAGCCGGCCGGATCGGGACCAAGTCGCGATCTGGCCCCCCTACCCCTAAAGAGACCGGATTGGCAGGAATTGGATTATCCGACCCACAAAGATAAACCGCGTTTCGAAGAAGAAGAAGAGAAGCAGGACGGCCTATCGACGGATATAGATTTGGAGCGTGCTTTCCATCTTCACGAGTTGGGGCAATTCTTGCGGACGGATAAGGTGCTGAAAATAACACGGCCGAAGATCATAGGCGGATTGAAAGGTCCCGTCTCTCCCCCAACTCTCTCAGACGGCCACGTGTCCCTCATTAGAGGACTATTCGACCAACTCAAACAAGCCGACATCAACACCGGCGTGGTTGATCCGAACGAGTTGTTTGATCTGAAGATGGACAAGTTGAAGGAGGCGTCCAGCGCCCTGCACGACCACTTGGTACCGCTAGTGGGTTGCTCGCCGCCGTCGAAAAAGATGACAGCTACGACTGGAGTGGCGCCGTCCACACCGCCGGCAACAAGCAAACCGGCCGGGATACACTCAGGCTCTTCGCAGTACGAGTCTGCCCCTTCGGAAGCGGACTCGTCTGATTCATCGGTGGGTATCACCCGCATGACGCTTGGCCCAAGGGGAGCAGCGCGTGTGGCGACGGCCATGAGGCTTGGAGGACGTGAGGATCCGGGTACGCCCGAGCGGAAGAACGCCGGCCAGTACAGCGTACAGGCCTGGCGGACGGCGACGGCGGATCCAGAACCGAAGGAGGAAGACGAAGACGCGGATGGGCAGATCAAGAAGGAATGTCAATCTGGCAGCCCGGCCGCCCCTCAAGTCGCCCCCCAAGTCGCCCCTCAGGTGCCGGATCATCTGCAAAACATGTTCTCGGCGATGATGGAGCGAAACTTGGAAGAGCAGCGTCGGCTGAGCGCCAGCCGCGGCAGTCCGAAGTCACCGGACCAGCCGGCTCGTCGTGGAACGCAGGCGTCCGAACCAGTCCAGTACTATGCGAGGGAGCCGAGTGACGAAGACATGGAGTCGGTGCAGTCCAAGCAGAGTGAACCCCATGCCGCCCCGCCGAGCCGCCAGACAGGCCGCCGGACCGGACGTCGGCCAACGAATAGGAAGCTGTCTCTCAGCGACGTGGATATGGAATCCGTCAAGTCGGCCAAGTACCATTACGATCCGGATGACTTGGATCTGGGGATGGTCCGCCGAGCCCATATGACCTCGGCCCAAGCGTTTGACGCGGATTCGGGAGCGATCACGAGGGTGCGAATGTCGGCCACGTCCGAGCTGAAAGACTTCACCGGACGCGACACGGACGAGGACCAAGCCCGAGGATGGCTGAGCAAGACGAAGTCGGCATTTCTCAGAGACCGGACGTCTGACTATGAGAATGCCTGATCTTCGGGGATTTGATGAAAGGTCCAGCGAAAAACTGGATCCAACAGCTCAGCCGGGAAATCCGAGGAAACTGGAGGGGATTGGCCGGTGCGTTCGAGGAACAATACTGCGGATCTGGAACGTCAGCGGCGCGACAATATTTCCACACCAAGAAGCGAGCGGATGAGACCCCCTGGAGTATCTCCATCGCTTAAATGTCGCTGGCATGAGGGCGGATATTCCCGTTAAAGAAGATGCCAGCCGGTCGGAAGCCGCCCGTGAACATGTGGAACATTTCATCAGCACGTTGGACGATCGGGAGCTGGCAGACCAGCTGGCGTTACTGCGGTTGAAGAATACCACGGAGCTGGAATTGACGTTGCGCACCTACCTAAGAGCGAAGAAGCGAGGCCCCAAGGCGGCAGTTGGAACTTGCTGTTTCAAGTTCCGATTTAACGCGGATCAAGGAGGCCGGCCGCCATCTACTAGGACGGCCCGAGCCGTCCGCATGGTCGCCCGAGAGTCAGACGCGACCAGCTCGGAAGAGGAGTATCAGCGATCCGGGGGCGAGTCTGAGGAAGAACAGTATCGGTACCTTTTCTCGGCAGAAGCCAGTCAGCCGTCCAGGCTACCAGCCGGGTCCGGTCAGTCGAAGGGTTTTCCGGCTCGAACTGACCAGGATTACCCCAGGCGCAAGTGCACCCACTGTGGGTCCATCAAGCATGACGACCGGAGCTGTTGGAAGCGGCTGACGTGCAAGAAGTGCGAGAGGAAGGGACACCCGGCGGAACACTGCCTGTTTACGTGTAAGACTTGCGGGGAGGTGCATGAGGCGGGACTGTGCCCAATTGAAGAATTCTACAACCAGATGAAGAAGTGGTACGTCCCGACCAAGCATGCTGGAATGCTGCCGCCCGGGGTGGAAAAGATGTTAAACTAGATCGCTCGCCAGGTTGGAATCTGGTTCGAGCCGAGCGGTCTAGTGTTAGTATCTATGCATATGTCGGTAAAGAGGATAATCAAGAAGCAAAGCAAAGAATAACCGACAATACATGTAAGTTTGACGATTACGTCACCCGGTCCCCGGCCGGTACGGCTGACCCCTTCCTGGTGAGCAGTATACGGACGGATGAGTATTCCCGGTCTGAAGTGCGAATGGAATTAAACCTGTTACCTGGCGAGTCGCGAGGTTATTGGAAGTATCATTCGCCGGATAAATGGTTCAAGCAGGCAAGGCGGATGGGAAAATCAATAACCAGAAAGCTACCATGCTGTTCGACTCTGGCGCGGAAGTGTCTATCGTAGACACCACCTTTGCTCGTAAGGTGGGATGTGAGATAGACGAGACGAAGCGGCAGGAATGTATCGGCATTGGAGAGAGTTCATACATGACCCAAGGAAGGACAAGAGTCAAGATTACGTTAGCTGGGTCTTTGGTATATTATTTTACCGCCTGGGTAGGCAAGCTGGCCGGGCAGGATGCAATTTTGGGCATGGACTTTATGGTCCCGGCCGGCATACGGCTGGACTTATCGCATGGAACATTGACGTTGCCGGACGAGGTACAGATCCAGCTGGCCGGCCGGCGGCCCTTATATGGCGCCCACGTCCTGTTCCTCAAGCTCGGTCAGTTTGTAACGGTGCCAGTGGGAAAAGCGGTGGAAGTAACGTTACGACCACACGACCGGCGGAGTAAGTTATGGCTGACAAGGGGCGAGTGCTGGGTACCATCGTTCGTTAAAGGGGGTGGTCATCTCAACTTCATAAGTGTGACCAACATCTCTGAAAAGCCCCTCACCTTGCATGAAGATGTGATCATTGGAATGTGGCTGGCCGAGGATAAAGTGCCCCGCCGGCCGGGCTATGTCACTATTGGCTCAAGACGCTATATTGAGTGGCAAAACCTGGCTTTTCAGGCAACCACCGATCTGGTCAGCGAAGAGGAGGAATTAGAAGAGGACCAGACTCCGATGGTGGATAAGCCCGAGTACCGAACCCCTTCTAAAATATTGACGCGGAGCCGGCCGTCGCCGGATCCGGCTGAATGTATTGGCCGAAGCTACGCCCCGATCGCAGAACTGGTTTTGCCCACTCAGAGGAAGACGGATGAACGACAGGGTCGGGAGAAAGGACCAAGCAGAGTTGCATATGCGGTCAACCCCGATGACAGTTGGTTTGACGACCGAAGTGAAGGCGGATCGGCCCAGCCGGCCGAGCAGAATTCGGAATTAGCCGAAGGCGGATCGGCCCAGCCGGCCGAGCGGAATTCGGAAATAGCCGAAGGCGGATCGGCCCAGCCGGCCGATCAAGATCCCGAAGCAGCCGAAGCCGATCAAGTCTGCATTCACGAAGGAGGCGAGCTATACGTTGAAGGCATGGAAGATCAGATGGCGGTGCTACCTGAGGTGACCCCCTGCCCCCCAGCGGTCACTATCGACGATCTACAAGTGGGAGACCCGGATGTGAACACCCCGGAAGAGATCGGCAGATTGAAGGATATTATATGGAAAAGACGACATCTGCTGATCGGCCCAGGGAACGCACTTCCTCCGGCCGCCCATGGGGCGGTATGTGATATTGATGTGGGAGACGCCAAGCCGGTCGCACAGAGATGTCAAAGAGTCGCCCCCCAGTATCGGGAAAAGCTGTCAGAGCTTATCAAGGGTTTGCTGGCCACCAAGATAATTCAGCCGTCCACCTCGCCATGGGCCTCGCCCATTGTAATTATTATTAAGAAGAATGGGGTGGATATAAGGTTGTGCATTGATTACCGGCTGGTGAACCGGCTAACTAAGCTGATGGTTTATCCGATGCCGTTGATAAACGACCTGCTGGAGGACTTGGATAAAGTTTTGTGGTATTGCTCATTGGACATGGCCAGTGGATTCTGGGTGGTCTCTATGACCGATCGTGCACGGGAGATCTCTGCGTTCGTGACGCCCTTCGGGTTGTTCGAGTGGAACCGGATGCCGTTCGGTTTGAAGAATGCCCCGCAGATTTATCAACGGCTGATAGATAACGCGCTGTACGGACACTTCAAGATCAAGGCGGATCAAGATCCGACTCTGGTCGGGGATGTGTTCACCGAAGGTGACCCGGACCCCGACCCAAAACCTTCAGTTTTGGGGCGGCGGTCTTATATTGATGACATTCTCGTTACGGCAACTACTTGGGATTTACTGTGTGACAAAGTGGAGAAGTCGATGATTACGTGTGAAAAGTGGAATCTTTCGATTAGTGTGGTTAAGAGTTTCTGGGGGAAGACTAAGGTGACCTATTTGGGTCATCAGATTTCGATTGCCGGATTGGAGGCTAACCCGAAGGATTTGGAGTCCCTGAGTAATCTGCCTTTCCCGAGATCCCTAAAGGCTATGCAATCCTTTTTGGGCAGCCTGAATTATTACAGTCGGTTCATCGAGGATTTTGCAGTCTATGCGGCGGTCTTGTATGAGTTGCGCGAAGTGGATTACCATAAGCTGAGAGAGCAGGATAGGCAAGCGGAGACGCAAGCCGGACCGGCAATATCAACCAATGAGAAGGCGCCCTTTTCGGTTATTTCAGCCAATGAGAAAGCGCCCTTTTCCGCCCAGACAAGCGGCCGGCCGCCGGACCCAGGCGTGGCCGGCCCGGACGACCACATGACCCGAGCAATGGTGGCCTTTTGGTATGTTAAAAGCGAAGATGGCGACCACACCGGTCTTGAAACATTTCGATGTTAATAAGACTCCGGTGGTCATCATCTACGCTAACAAGTGGGCCATCTCGGCCGCTCTCGTGCAAGAGCATGACGGAGTGTACTGTCCCGTGACCTTCACCAGCCGGACCCTGAAAGTTAATGAAGTTAATTACGGATTGGTGGATAAAGAAGTTCTGGCTCTATTACGGATCTTGGATGTGTGTTATACTATGCTGGTGTCTCGGCCTATCAAAGTACTATCCAGACGGTCGACCCTATCATGGCTCCTGACGGCGAATGGGATTGACGGTCGGCTGGGGAGATGGGCGGCTCTGTTGTCTCAGTGGTCCCTCGAAGTGATTAAGTGTACTAAAGGGGAAGAGGAAATACTGGGCACACTGGCTGCCAGCATTACCCCCAGGGCAGAAGTGGAGGAAGCACTGATAGCGATCGCACCTCGGAAGCAGCCTCGACAAACTATCGTATTACCGCCGCCAACAGTGGGACCCACGGAGGAACTAATGGTTTTGAGTTTCGATGGGTCGGCGAGTGTAAAGAAAGGGGTCGGGGCCTATAGTGCCATTGTGTGGAAGCTGCCCGAATGGAAAGTGGTCGCGGCCGCCTCGGATTTCACGCCTGGCATCACGGTGAACGAAGCGGAGTATAGAGGACTGTTGCTTTGCCTAGATCTGTTGGCTGGCCGGACACAGGGGCGGATCATCATATGTGGTGATTCCAACCTAGTGATCCGGCAAATCACAGGAGAGATAGATTGCAAGGCGCCACGGCTGAGACTGCTGAGCGATCGGGTCATGTCCGCCCTGCGGAAGGGGCCGGAACAGGAACTGTTACATGTCAAACGAGAGTGGAACAACAGCGCAGACCATCTGGCCACCTTGGCCATGCGAGATCTGACCGGTCTCACCGTTTCAGAGCCAGGATTGTTGGACGGATTGGCGGAGATGAACAAACTATCGGAGATAATCAAACCGGCCGCTAGAGACGAGGGCCCCTCGCCCGGATCCAGCCGTCCCGTGGAAGAGGAATATAGCGACCGTGACTGGGAACAGGGCGTCCACGCCCGATCGGACCAAGAAGTGCCCTGCAGCAATAAAAGGTCCCTCTAGGCGGACCCCCAAGCAGGCCGGACGAGACTAACCACGGTTAGTAGTCAACAGTAAATGTTTGGAGTGGGAACGAAAGAGGAACGGATGGATATATTAAAGGAGAAATGAGAGAAATAAAAGAATTAAAGCAAGCCCGACTACTCATCCCCGTGGATGACTGTACTTGCCGTGGAGCCGAGTCACCCGAAGTCCAGGGTGGTCGGAGGGCCGTGCGCGGTATTGATTGCGCCAAGGATCTTGCTGGTCAATGGCCGCCAAGGATTTGGAAAGGGAGGTGGTCTGATCCAGCGCACCTAGGCCGGGATACCACGTCCCTCCTTCCGCTGCATTTCCGCTCCTGCGGTTTGGTAGATGGGGCATGAACGGGACGATTTCGGCGGTTTTGCGATTTCCACCCCGCTGGCAGGCGAGTCGTCATCCACGAGAACGAGACGACAGACGTTGGCCTTGTCAATTTGCAAGACTGGAGGTAAACCAAGATAATGTCAGCATTGGTGGACATGCTTGCCAGCCGGTGGGGAGACCGACCGGGTTCACGGAAATGTTATAAATTAGTGGGGTGACGTACCAAAGCGAGGCATGGATGAGCGGTATCAGGTCAAGTGAGTTCGAGTGAGATCGTGCCCCAACCGTTGTGCGGCCGTGACGCGACTCAGGGGCGGCTGTGATGAAGCGACTTATGAAATAATGCAAAGTACTTTCCAAAGGGCGCATTCTGATTGGCGGAAATACGGACCAAGGGCGCGGGCACCGGATAGCCGCCGCCGAGGAAGCCTACAAGCGGCCGGGCGGCGCCAGGCTGGAAATCAGGCTGGCGGACATGACAAGGGGCGGGGACAGTCGAACAGGCGGGCTAAACGGACGGCAAGGCCACGGATGGCGGACGGCCGAGGCACGGATGGCGGACGGCAGAGGCGACGGATAATTCAGAAAGAATGAGTGAAAGGAGCCTGAAAGAAGATGATTGTTCTAGTGGATGAAGGAGGCACCCGGATCGGATGAGAAGCCGCCAAGGAATTGCTAGCGCCAGCGGCCAAGGAGCTCGGATGGGTGGCCATCCGGCCGAGCCGGCCGGGTACAATGTACCAGCCGGACTGGTACCAGCTGGGTTCGGTGTACCGGCCAGGTTGGTACCATCTGGAGGATGTACCGGCCAGGCGGGTACACAAAGTCGGAGATAACCAGGCTACTTCAGGTAAGGCACATGACTGGTCAGCCGGGTTATTTGGGGTAGGTTACACAAAAGGGAGTATTGGATATAGGATAAATCAGTATACGTTTCGCTTTCTTAGACACAAGTCGCTTTTATTGGTTCACGGCAGAGGGCTAACAAGGTCCCGCTTGCTGTTATTGGTTTGCCCGGGGAAGGTTAAGTTAACCCACCGGAAGTCCCCTGACCGGGAGTCGCGGCGACTTCGTATACTCACCTCAAGTCGCCCGTGTTTTGAACACGGTATTAAGTATTGGGAAGTGGTGACATTTGGCCTTCTGTGGAAGAGTGTGGAGTTATATCTGCCTCACATACACATTTGGATCCGCCCTTCATTGCTATTGGTTTAGCTGGCCGATTGATTATTCTCGGTCCAGCCGGTACTATACAAATTTCAAGTGTCTTATTGGTTTAGCTGGCCGATCGACTATTCTCGGCCCAGCCGGCACTATACAAAGTTCAAGTATATTGCCAGACGAGCTCCCCGGTGACGATTTCCGCCCAGGAGCTACCCCTAGTCCTACACCTCATCTCCCTTTTGGACGGATTTACACTTTTCGCCCTAGGGTCCACCAGGAGAGCTAACCACCCAGTACTGACGGGTACACAAGGTGAGCTTTCAACATGCAACATTCGATCAGTCGCGATCAAGCGGATGGAAGCGACCGATCCAGCCGGCCGGATGCCGGATCGGATCATGACTCGGATGGACGGAGTACCCCCTCCGATAGTCAGTCGTCTGGGACCCCCGTGGGTGTTCGCGTCTCAGGAAGATTTTCTGAGAGCGACTACACCACA
>MIQA02019645.1:0-20790 GCA_001887855.2 Sclerospora graminicola
ATTACACTCACTTAGGTGGACTCGGTGACGAAAAGGATGATCTTGATCAGGTCGGAGGGTTGACCTTCTCGAGACGGGGGTGTCCTCGGGTGGAAATCTTCACCGGAGAACGGGTTGGGGTCGACACTTATTCAGTATCTAGGCACTGATCAGGAAAGTTCGTCTGATCAGGCCAGCCAATGAGAGAGAGATATAACGAAACCAAGAAAATGCGATCAATCCACGATCTTCCACAGTAATCCACAAACGTTATCTCCACAAAACCTTTACCAATAATATTAACGTGTTCCAAACACGTGCGCGTTGCGGGTGAGGTTAGATCACCTAGAACAAACCCGTCGGGGGTCTTCCGGTAAGCCAAAATGCGTCTAAGCGCGTCTTAACCGGGAAATAGATGAGCAAGAGGGGACTAATCAACCCTGTGCTCCCAATGACCGCACACGTGGCGGAAGGACTCTTTGCTTTAGGGGAAAAATCTAAACCTCGTGAGGGTGTTTAACACAAGTAAATCCCGTCGTGGGACTTCCGTCGAGCCAAAGTGCGACTATGCGCGTCTCGTCCGGGAATAAATGAACGGGGGGAGCCTTGTTAGCCCCCCGTTCCCAAAAGTAGCGCCAAGTGGCGCAACGACTTCTTTACTTGGAGGGAAAACAGAACCTGATATTAATATTATAAACCTAAAAATCCAGTACCAAATGTAACCTACACCAACCTATGTGGCTTACCTACACTTCTACCTTGAACTTCTTGCCACCTGATTTATTCCAGCATCTTCGTAGAACGTTCTTCGTTGATCTTCAACCTGATTCGTACCCTTTTCTGACTGATCTTCGACTGATCCCGATCCGGTCCTCGACTGATCATGATCAAACTCTATGCCGATCTTCACCATCCCGATCGTGATCAGCACCGCGATCGGCCGTGATCGGCCGATCCAAGCCGGCTTGAGTGAGAGCTTCATCTGCCTTTACATCTGGGCGCAGATTTGGGGCTGATCAGCCCTGATCACGATCGGCATTGTGATCAGTTGAGTGATCAGGTGGTGATCAGGCCGATCAGCCCTTGATCACCTCGGGAACGCTCTGGGTCATCATCATCACGACTCAATTCATCTGCTAAGCCATACTTCCGACCTCTATACTCCGAGCAACTCAGTTGACTGACACTACGCTGCAGTCAGGCAACCATAGACACACCCGAACACCGATCTCGACTGATCAGGCCTGATCAGGCCTTGCCACGTCATCTTCGGACAAACCATAAGTTATCATCACTCACGAACACCGATCTCGACTGATCAGGCCTGATCAGGCCTTGCCACGTCATCTTCGGACAAACCATAAGTTATCATCACTCACGAACACCGATCTCGGCTGATCAGGCCTGATCAGGCCTTGCCACGTCATCTTCGGACAAACCATAGTTATCGTCACTCACACAACCTGTCACTCCACATGCCCGACTTCATTCCACATTTAATCTTCATTGCTCGGGCATAATAAGCCGATCAGGCCGTAACTTCGTGTCATGATCAACTTCAACCACTATACCATTCATAGATCGGCTGGACGGTTGTCCTTGACACGTCATGTCAGCAGTTGCTCACCTCATATTACATCCACGGGAACTCCACTTAGTAATTGAGATAACGATCTCGATCGTGATCTCCCTCGTTCCATCGGTGTCTGGGACTGGGCGTAATGACAGTACTTGGCTGATTTTTTTACATCGCTTTACCACAGCCGCCCCTGAGTCTGGTCGCTACCGCACAACGGTAGCGGCCTGATCTCACCTAGCACGGTTCTCCATTTCAGAAATGTTCAAACACGTTTGTCACCACTCTGGTAAAGTCTGCTGATCATTCATTATCCGCATACTTCCATATCGCTAATCTTTAAGACCCATGCAGATCGCGTCTTCATACATCGTTTGCCGTAAAACCATTTCCACAGTCGAGTTACTCTCTTGGTTACTGAGCTGGCCTCTGACCATGGATGGCAACATGTAAACCTGCATGAAGAGGTCGGGTGTCTTTAATGCTCGCCAAAGACATATTGTTTCAGGAGGGCCGGACCATCCACTCAGGAAGTTCCATCGAACATGACGATATGGTAACCGATCGAGCCAATTTCAGAGCGGAGTCTGATCATCATCTCCAAAGGAACCGAAATCCGTCGATCAATGCAGCGATCAATTGAAGGCTTAAGTTTAGGAAAGAACCTCCAAGTATGCATGCAACTCAAGAAGCAGATCGACGAGTTTTAATCCCAGCGTATAAAGCCCCAGATCAGGCCCGATCTATTCCTATCCGAAAAAAAGATCGAGAAACCTAGAAACACTCTACGCAAATGCGCCGGATACATGAATTTCAAACCAGATCGATCGGTGGGAGACCAGATCGGACCAGCCAAACGGCACCAGATCAGGCCTTGGTTCATGATTCATTGCACATCCGCTTGCGACATCCTCAGTTAGATCGCCCCAGACTTGTAATCCTTCCTCGCCAGCTCCAATCGGTACTCTCAACGAAGGTTATAGCACTCTGGCTATTGTCTGCGTCACCAAAACTCCACAGTATCGATCCAAGTTGTCACCTATAGTTCCGAGTACCGTAAAATATGAAAGCAAAATCCGAAAGCAACCAGTTCGTGTCCAGATCGGTCAATAATCGCAGATCGATCGATCTGTCATTAAAGTCAAATTCGATTTGCATAACCCCGACTTGTGTCTTCACGCTCAAATTGTGAAGCTAAGATCCATAGTTAGTTCATGCCACCTTCTCGTACACCATCATTTTCAACCGCCCTGATCGTCATGGGTAAACTGTTCCACAATGAGAATACTTCGACGTAACCTATTTAGATCGAACATTGCAGAATCGATCGGCCTTCGATCGGCTCCTATCTGATAGATATTACTCCGGTTGGCGATGATCAGATCGATGATACCTTAACACGGAGCCCGATCGGATTTCTTGATCACCTCGCGCTACTGATGTGAAGGAACACTTCAACGACAACCACCAAACTTGAATTGGTTACGATCAATTGCCTCTGGTTCGTGCGAATCTAACCATTGATCGATGGTGTTATAACAGGGAGTATCAATGAGGATTACTGATCACTTCGAGGAGCTACTTGTTTCAAGACTGTTGTGGCTTGTAGTTAAATTCCCGAAGCGTGATAACGTCAAACATGCGGAGTTTTGGTAATATATGTTTTTGGTGGAGATCCAGAAACGATATAAACCGACTTCAGCGTTTTGTCGAGACCATTTGTCTTAAAACCGTATACGGAGGTAGCACAACATAATTCCTCTCGTACAACTTGTCATCAAATGCGTTCCCCGTAGCTTTATGGGATAAGTGATCCATTTCGGAGTTGAAGTATCCGTCTTAACACCCTAACAGCATCTTGGTAAGTACATCACTCGAGAATTTTCCATACGAGAGTTCATCGGTATCTCGCAACCATCCTTCTCACCCTGCGCCAGCACATCTCGACGTTTGAGGGACTTTTCGATGATGGCAGCGTCAATGCCATCGCACAGTATCTTGAGAGAAAACATGATCGTTAATACGTTGCTACTTCAGCCACTCCTAGCCGTTCACATTAGCGACCCTCGTCTCCAAAACGATCGTGTTGCACATCTCCAAGGTCGTCACCGCAGCCAAAATTCTTCCTTTGCGTCTTATAGACATCTTTATACACTCCGGAGACTAATAACGGAAGCTTGTGTTGGACCAACGATTGTGAGCACCAATCATGACTGCCTAACATGAGGCACATATCTTTGGTGTGTATATGAAGAGACCAAATCGCTTATTACAGCGCAAACCATGTATTGGGCGCGAAGACGAACCAATAACAGATCCCACACCATGCCGCCGTTTTTTTTATAGCAGATTCATGAAACACACTGGAGCTGAGCGGATCAGTCGCGTTGCTGTGAAAGCGATCACGGCAGTCCATAACCTCTCCGCTGGGCACACGCTCTAAAGACACACTTAACAATGGATTCACTGCAGTATCAGCTGCACAATCAAAGTCAAAGTCCACTTTATCGCCACCTTCGACATCAAGAGTCTTGGAAAACCCATCCAGCGATTTCAGACGACTCGGAGGAAGTTCACGTAACATTGTACTCATAAGAACTTGGCAAACACCCGTATTGCGAGCATTCGTGTTCCAATCACGCAACCACTGCATTAGTGTCGTGAGTTTGTCGTCCTCCAGATTGTGCACCACTGGCGCAAAAATTTCTTCAGGAGAGAAATTATCCGGATCCATAGGTTTCCCGTCAGGAAGTATCGGCTTATCTTTGTGTCGCGGTCCTTCAAGCAGATCGCGAAGTATCTGAAGCATACGGTTCGGATGATTCAGCTCAAACGCAAGCTGTACGGCTTCAAAAAGCTTGTTGCTTCGAAGGCAGTTAAAAAGTTCCTGTTCCTTCAGTAATTTCGCATCACGATCATCCTGTTGTGGACGTTCCTCCTCCTCCGTGAAGTCGCGCCAAAGATTGATTGTTGAGTCAGCCCCACCACTGGCCATCTCGGAACTGTCTTTAGACACAGCAAGAGCCCAGATCTTGTCCTCGTGATTGTCAAGAGTAGCCTCACACTCATTGCTTTTGATAGTCCAAAGCTTCACCAGGCCATCAGCACCAGCGGACAACAGCTGCATACCCGCACATACGAACTGCACGTTCAACACAGAAGCAGTGTGCCCTTCAAACGTTTTAAGGCACGAAAAATCTTTGGCTGACCAAACTTTCACAGTTTTATCACCGCTTGCAGATGCAAGACATTGATCGACAGGAGAAAATTCGACAGCCCAAACACCACGCTTATGACCTCGGCAAACGCCTGCCAAAGACAAAAAACGACCCGCGCCAACCTGCTGCAAATGCCACACTTTAATCAGTTTATCCTGCGACGCACTGGCAATAAAGCGATCGTTTGGTGACACTGCAAGTGCGTTCACGTCTTTGTCGTGTGCTTTGACAGCCCCAAGACGCTGCGAAATCGCAATTGCACCGAGTGCCTCTGTGTGACCCACACAATTGGCTACACATTGCGGGTACCAGTGGACCAGTGGCGTAAGTCCCACAGGCGAGCTGTCTATCCTTGGAAGCACTGACGAGCCATCGTACATCTGGAGATACAGCTAGAGCCATCACAATGTCTGTATGACCAGAGAGAAGATCGCACGACAGCGTGGTGCGATTCAAAAGGCGGATTTGTTCACTATTTGTAGCCACTGCTATGACATCTGAAGGCGCACCACTTGCATCAGCCTTCGGAATGTAGTTGAGACTAAGGATGTCATCATTGTACCCGATAATTTGAGTGCGCCGAGCCAAGTTTTCATCAAACACCAAAAAGTTCTGCTCGGATGACACCACCACTACTTCACGACGAGTTCAACTTAGCAGCATCTGCGTATATGTAAGAGTCGACGAGGCCTCTGATTTCTGCGTGAAGAGCGACTCGTAAGTATTACCGCTGCTACGCCATAGACGTAATGCACCTTTCTCTCCAGCAATCAAAAAGTGGATTGCTTTAGTATCTTGAGATTTTCCAGCCTTTGTCACACATTTGAACGTCGATGGTACAACCACAAGTCCTTCGACCGCTTCATGCACCAAAACTGTTTTGCTAAGTTCTGATCCCGCAAATCCCAAAAGGTGACGACCTTGTCACGTCCAGCGGATAGCATGGTATAACCATCTTCCGAGAATGCGACACTGGTCACGAGACTCATGTGATCTTGGATACACGCCACCTGCCTTTGCGTATACAAGTCCCAAATCCGCACCGTCGTGTCATCACTAGCTGAAACGAGATAAAGTCGTGCTGCATCTGGATGAAATTGCACGAGCGTGACAATACCCGAGTGGCCCCAAAAATTGTGCGCACAAAAGCCTTCGTCGATATCAAATACTTTCACTGAACGATCACTTCCTCCTGTAGTCAGTAACGTTCCTGATGGATCAAAATCCATTGCCAGCACAGGTGCATCATGAGCTTGGATTGTCCGAATACATTTGGACGTGTCTAGGTCCCACACACGCAATAGTAGATTGCGACCAGCGGTCACAAGATGATTTTTCTTGCCTGGACGCACGGCAAATACTACAAACGACTCTTTTGCATCCTCACTATCGACATCTTGTTGCAGTGTACAATGCAATTCGCCAATTTTCGCGTCAATAATAGCAATATCATCATGTAACACGCACGCCAAGAGAGCTCGAGGCTTCATGTCGGCGCTTGTGCGACCAGTAAAAATCTGCACTTTGCCACCTGTATATACACCTGCATGTGTCTTGACAGTGCGCCAACTTTTTTGATAGACCCGAACGTGTTGAGTAGCTTCCCGACTTACAGATCGATGTAGACTGCGCTTGTACCACCTTGTCCATCTTTGTTGCACCTTCAAACTGATCCGTACCACTTCTGGACCGATTATGGTCCAACTCCTTGGCGATCGTCAATCATCCTGATCTCTCCATAAACATAGCACTGTGAACGTCACGAAGCGATTAAGTAACTTTCCCTTTTTAGCTGAAAGCTTGGTCGCGGGATCTACCGGTGAGAATGAAAGAAGTAATGCTAAACGCCACCAACCCAGAAATAATATAATATTTCCAATGAGACTCATGCAGTGATCATCGAGTTGCTCTTGAGTTTGCGTAAGCAGTGACGTCATAAAAGACACCACAAGATTATACAAACATGTCGTTAGCTGAAGCTCGCATAGCTTTAACAGGGTTGCTTGCGACTTAGCAGCATAAGCCTGAGGATCCTTCACAAACTAGCATATTGTAGTGTGCTAATTCAGTACGACGACCAAAAATATACGAGATCTTGGCATTGCAAGAGGACAGTGAATCTCTGAAGCGTAACTGCTCGTTGAGTTCAATGTACCTGAGATGGCAAAATTCGACTTCTTGTCCGATTGAGCAGCCGTTACCATATTCGAAACGTTAATCCCCACGGAAATCACAGCACTTCTGTAGCAGTACCTTTATGCAATATCTTGTAGTGACGAAAAGTGTTGGAGATGCAAGATATATAGCAATACTGGATACGTAGGTATTTCATCTACTCGTTCGACAGATCACATATCTATCCATATCACTGGTCGGGCTGGTTACCAGGTCGCCCCGGTCTGGACGCCTTATCAACTTGATAATCGGGGCAGATTCTTTCGACAACACTTTGATCACACTGGACAGATTCCATCAGACTAGAAGAATTCCATACCGTATCGACAAACAATGGTGTTTCGCCCTAATCAAAGGCTGATCGGCCGTTTTTCGGCCGATGCTGACCTGATCAGAGCGTTTCTCGGTCAATGCCGACCTGATCGCCCCTGGTCAGATCAAAGTTGATATGATCGGCGTACCGACGTGATCGCCCCTGGTCAGATCAAAGTTGATATGATCGGCGTACCGACCTGATCGCCCCTGGTCAGATCAAAGTTGATATGGTCGGCGTAGTTATTGCAGAGAACGCCCCATCGTAAGTGTCAATATCAACTGCATTGGCTCAGGGACCTTGGGCATAGTTGTAAGGCTACCCTTAGGTGGTTGATCATCATCCTAACCCCTTGATTTACACAAAATCTAGGTTCAGTTCTGCGGCGATCTATATACAATTGGGTTCCATGTTTTTAGGTAGATAATATCAATCAGTCCCCATTCTTTTTCCATTTTCTGCTTATGCAAGGGATCAAGGTTAACACCTCGATCCTTTCCCGGGCTATAGTTAACTTTACTATAACCCAGATCGGCCCCGATCGGGGCCATGTGGGGAGTTGTTTCATCTTTAATTTCGACCTGGCACTCCACCAGACCAGGTCGACCATCGCTTCCTTTAGGTATGAACAGCATCGGAGGCGATACGCCTTCCTCCAATACACCCGAAAAAGTTTCCTCCACTTTGATTTTCACATCTTTTTCATCATCAAAGGAATCACGGTGATATCCTGAGTCACCAAGGGTCGGGCACGCGCACCATTGTGGTGGAGCCGATTTCCAAATCCATGACCGAAGTCTTGGGCGGAATCCGGATACCCACTGGCCCGGACGACCAACTATCGGAGGGGGTACTCCGTTGATCCTGATCAGCATCGGAATCAGATGAATCACCATTGTGGTGACTGATCTGATCCTCCCGGTCATCTGGCCGGTCTTCATGCTCGTCAGGATCTATGTTTAACTTCATCTCATCTTGTGTACCCGTCGATCGGGGCTGATTACACTCACTTAGGTGGACTCGGTGACGAAAAGGATGATCTTGATCAGGTCGGAGGGTTTGACCTTCTCGAGACGGGGGTTGTCCTCGGGTGGAAATCTTCACCGGAGAACGGGTTGGGGTCGATACTTATTCAGTATCTAGGCACTGATCAGGAAAGTTCGTCTGATCAGGCCAGCCAATGAGAGAGAGATATAACGAAACCAAGAAAATGCGATCAATCCACGATCTTCCACAGTAATCCACAAACTTTATCTCCACAAAACCTTTACCAATATTCTTAACGTGTTCCAAACACGTGCGCGTTGCGGGTGAGGTTAGATCACCTAAACCAAACCCGTCGGGGGTCTTCCGGTAAGCCAAAATGCGTCTTAGCGCGTCTTAACCGGAAAATAGATGAGCAAGAGGGGACTAATCAACCCTGTGCTCCCAATGACCGCACACGTGGCGGAGCGACTCTTTGCTTTAGGGGGAAAATCTAAACCTCGTGAGGGTGTTTAACACAAGTAAATCCCGTCGTGGGACTTCCGTCGAGCCAAAGTGCGACTATGCGCGTCTCGTCCGGGAATAAATGAACGGGGGGAGCCCCGTTCCCAAAAGTAGCGCCAAGTGGCGCAACGACTTCTTTACTTGGAGGGAAAACAGAACCTGATATTAATATTATAAACCTAAAAATCCAGTACCAAATGTAACCTACACCAACCTATGTGGCTTACCTAATACTTCTACCTTGAACTTCTTGCCACCTGATTTATTCCAGCATCTTCGTAGAACGTTCTTCGTTGATCTTCAACCTGATTTGTACCCTTTTCTGACTGATCTTCGACTGATCCCGATCCGGTCCTCGACTGATCATGATCAAACTCTATGCCGATCTTCACCATCCCGATCGTGATCAGCACCGCGATCGGCCGTGATCGGCCGATCCAAGCCGGCTTGAGTGAGAGCTTCATCTGCCTTTACATCTGGGCGCAGATTTGGGGCTGATCAGCCCTGATCACGATCGGCATTGTGATCAGTTGAGTGATCAGGTGGTGATCAGGCCGATCAGCCCTTGATCACCTCGGGAACGCTCTGGGTCATCATCATCACGACTCAATTCATCTGCTAAGCCATACTTCCGACCTCTATACTCCGTCAGGGCAACCATAGAACACCGATCTCGACTGATCAGGCCTGATCAGGCCTTGCCACGTCATCTTCGGACAAACCATAAGTTATCATCACTCACGAACACCGATCTCGACTGATCAGGCCTGATCAGGCCTTGCCACGTCATCTTCGGACAAACCATAAGTTATCATCACTCACGAACACCGATCTCGACTGATCAGGCCTGATGAGGCCTTGCCACGTCATCTTCGGACAAACCATAGGTTATCGTCACTCACACAACCTGTCACTCCACATGCCCGACTTCATTCCACATTTAATCTTCATTGCTTGGGCATAATAAGCCGATCAGGCCGTAACTTCGTGTCATGATCAACTTCAACCACAATACCATTCATAGATCGGCTGGACGGCTGTCCTTGACACGTCATGTCAGCAGTTGCTCACCTCATATTACATCCACGGGAACTCCACTTAGTAATTGAGATAACGATCTCGATCGTGATCTCCCTCGTTCCATCGGTGTCTGGGACTGGGCGTAATGACAGTACTTGGCTGATTTTTTTACATCGCTTTACCACAACATAGCCCGGCCGGCGGGGCACCAATAATCACATCTTCATGCAAGGTGAGGGGCTTTTCAGAGATGTTGGTCACGCTTATGAAGTTGAGATGACCACCCCCTTTAACGAACGATGGTACCCAGCACTCGCCCCTTGTCAGCCATAACTTACTCCGCCGGTCGTGTGGTCGTAACATTACTTCCACCGCTTTTCCCACTGGCACCGTTACAAACTGACCTAGCTTGAGGAACTGGACGTGGGCGCCATATAAGGGCCGCCGGCCGGCCAGCTGGATCTGTACCTCGTCCGGCAACGTCAATGTTCCATGCGATAAGTCCAGCCGTATACCGGCCGGGACCATAAAATCCATGCCCAAAATTGCATCCTGCCCGGCCAGTTTGCCTACCCAGGCGGGAAAGTAATACACCAGACCCAGCTAACGTAATCTTGACTCTTGTCCTTCCTTGGGTCATGTACGAACTTTCTCCAATGCCTATACATTCCTGCGGCTTCGTCTCGTCTATCTCACACCCCACCTTACGAGCAAAGGTGGTGTCTACGATAGACACTTTTGCGCCAGAGTCGAACAGCATGGTAGCTCTCTGGTTATTGATTTTTCCATCCGCCTTGGCCTGCTTGAACCATTTATCCGGCGAGTGATACTTCCAATAACCTCGCGACTTGCCAGGTAACAGATTTAATTCCATTCGCACTTCAGACCGGGAGTACTCATCCGTCCGTATACTGCTCACAAGGAAGGGGTCAGCCGTACCGGCCGGGGACCGGGTGACGTAATCGTCAAACTTACATGTATTGTCGGTTATCCTTTGCTTTGCTTCTTGATTACCCTCTTTACCGACATATGCATAGATACTAACACTAGACCGCTCGGCTCGAACCAGATTCCAACCTGGCGAGCGATCTAGTTTAACATCTTTTCCGCTCCGGGCGGCAGTATTCCAGCATGCTTGGTTGGGACGTACCACTTCTTCATCTGGTTGTAGAATTCTTCGATTGGACATAGTCCCGCCTCATGCACTTCCCCGCAAGTCTTACACGTGAACAGGCAGTGTTCCGCCGGGTGTCCCTTCCTCTCGCACTTCTTGCACGTCAGCCGCTTCCAACAGCTCCGGTCGTCATGCTTGATAGACCCACAGTGGGTGCACTTGCGCCTGGGGTAATCCTGGTCAGCTCGAGCCGGAAAACCCTTCGACTGACCGGAACCGGCCGGCAGCCTGGACGGCTGACTGGCTTCTGCCGAGAAAAGGTACCGATACTGTTCCTCCCCAGACTCGCCCCCAGATCGCTGATACTCCTCTTCCGAGCTGGTCGCGTCTGACTCTCGGGAGACCATGCGGACGGCTCGGGCCGCCCTGGTAGATGGCGGCCGGCTTCCTTGATCTGAGTTGATACGGGACTTGAACCGGCCGGTTCCAACCGCCGCCTTGGGGCCTCGCTTCTTCGCTCTTAGGTAGGTGCGTAACGTCAATTCCAGCTCTGTGGTGTTCTTCAATTGCAGTAACACCAGCTGGTCTGCCAGCTCCCGATCGTCCAACGTGCTGATGAAATGCTCCACATGTTCACGAGCGGCCTCCGACCGGCTGGCATCTTCTTTAACGGGAATATCAGCCCTCATGCCAGCAACATTTAAGCGATGGAGATACTCCAGGGGGTCTCATCCGCTCGCTTCTTGGTGTGGAAATATTGTCGCGCCGCTGACATTCCAGCTCCGCAGTATTGTTCCTCGAACGCACCGGCCAATCCCCTCCAATTTCCTCGGGTTTCCCGGCTGAGCTGTTGGATCCAGTGTTTCGCTGGGCCCTTCATCAAATCCCCGAAGATCAGGCATTTCTCATAGTCCGACGTCCGGTCTCTGAGAAATGCCGACTTCGTCTTGCTCAACCATCCTCGGCCTGGTCCACGTCCGCGTCACGTCCGGTGAAGTCTTTCAGCTCGGACGTGGCCGACATTCGCACCCTCGTGATCGCTCCCGAATCCGCGTCAAACGCTTGGGCCGAGGCCATATGGGCTCGGCGGGCCATCCCCAGATCCAAGTCATCCGGATCATAATGGTACTTGGCCGACTTGACGGACTCCATATCCACGTCGCTAAAAGACAGCTTCCTGTTCGTTGGCCGACGTCCGGCCCGGCGACCTGTCTGGCGGCTCGGCGGGGCGGCATGGGGTTCACTCTGCTTGGAATGCACCGACTCCATGTCTTCATCACTCGGCTCCCTCGCATAGTACTGGACTGGTCCGGGGGCCTGTGTTCCACGACGAGCTGGCCGGTCCGGTGACTTCGGACTGCCGCGGCTGGCGCTCAGCCGACGTTGCTCTTCCAAATATCGCTCCATCATCGCCAAGAACATGTTTTGCAGGTGATCCGGCACCTGAGGAGCGACTTGAGGGGCGGCTTGAGGGGCGGCTTGAGGGGCAGCCGGGCTGCCAGATTGGCATTCCTTCTTAATCCGCCCATCCGCGTCCTCGTCTTCCTCCTTCGGTTCTGGATCCGCCGTCGCTGTCCGCCAGGCCTGTACGCTGTACTGGCCGGCGTTCTTCCGCTCGGGCGTACCCGGATCCTCACGTACTCCAAGTCTCATGGCTGTCGCCACACGCGCTGCTCCCCTTGGGCCAAGCGTCATGCGGGTGATACCCACTGATGAATCAGATGAGTCTGCTTCCGAAGGGGCAGACTCGTACTGCGAAGAGCCTGAGTGTAAACCGGCTGGTTTGCTTGTCGCCGGCGGCGTGGACGGCGCCACTCCAGTCGTAGCTGTCATCTTTTTCGACGGCGGCGAGCAACCCACTAGCGGTACCAAGCGGTCGTGCAGGGCGCTGGACGCCTCCTTCAACTTGTCCATCTTCAGATCAAACAACTCGTTCGGATCAAACACACCGGTGTTAATGCCGGCTTGCTTGAGTTGGTCGAATAGTCCTCTAATAAGGGACACGTGGCCGTCTGAGAGAGTTGGGGGAGAGACGGGACCTTTCAATCCGCCTATGATCTTCGGCCGTGTTATTTTCAGCACCTTATCCGTCCGCAAGAATTGCCCCAACTCGTGAAGATGGAAAGCACGCTCCAAGTCTATATCCGTCGATAGGCCGTCCTGCTTCTCTTCTTCCTCTTCGAAACGCGGTTTGTCTTTGTGAGTCGGATAATCCAATTCCTGCCAATCCGGTTTCTTTAGGGGTAGGGGGGCCAGATCGCGACTTGGTCCCGATCCGGCCGGCTTCCCACTCCGGTCGTATCCGACTTCCGCTTTTTCTTCCTTGATTTTTTCCTTTATATCCATAATATGCATTTGTTCGTTAGGATCATGGTCGGAACCATGATCCTTCCTCGGACTATGGCGACTTGCACCATAGTCCGATCCGGCTCCATCCGTGTAGCGGCCGGCACTACAGTAGGTAGTACCGTAATCCGCCCCCGGCGGAGCCTCTAGGGGAGTAACTTCTTCTTTAATGTCAACCTCGAACTCCCCCTATCCGAGGCGACCATCGCATCCTTCCATCTTCAGCAGCATTGGGGGCGATATGCCTTCCCCCAATGCACCCGACACAACATCGTCAACAAATTTGACAGGTTTAGGTCTTTCGCCCGCTAGGGACTCGCGGTGATATCCAGGGTCACCAAGATATCCGGGCACGCGCACCATTGTGGTGTAGTCGCTCTCAGAAAATCTTCCTGAGACGCGAACACCCACGGGGGTCCCAGACGACTGACTACCGGAGGGGGTACTCCGTCCATTCGAGTCATGATCCGATCCGGCTTCATGCCGGCTGGATCGGTCGCTTCAATCCGCTTGATCGCGACTGCTCGAATGTTGCATGTTGAAAGCTCACCTTGTGTACCCGTCAGTACTGGGTGGTTAGCTCTCCTGGTGGACCCTAGGGCGAAAAGTGTAAATCCGGACAATAGGGAGATGAGGGTTAGGACTAGGGGTAGCTCCTGGGCGGAAATCGTCACCGGGGAGTTCGTCTGGCAATACACTTGAACTTTGTATAGTGCCGGCTGGGCCGAGAATAGTCGATCGGCCAGCTAAACCAATAAGACACTTGAAGTTTGTATAGTGCCGGCTGGACCGAGAATAATCAATCGGCCAGCTAAACCAATAACAATGAAGGGCGAATCCACATGTGTATATGAGGCAGATACAACTCCACACTCTTCCACAGAAGGCCAAAATGTCACCACTTCCCAATACTTAATACCGTGTTCAAAACACGGGCGACTTGAGGCGAGTATACGAAGTCGCCGCGACTCCCGGTCAGGGGACTTCCGGTGGGCAAACTTAACCTTCCCCGGGCAAACCAATAACAGCAAGAGGGAACCTTGTTAGCCCTCTGCCGTGAACCAATAAAAGCGACTTGTGTCTAAGAAAGCGAAACGTATACTGATTTATCCTATGTCCAATACTCCCTTTTGTGTAACCTACCTCAAATAACACGGCTGACCAGTCATGTACCTTACCCAACGCAACCCGGCTAACTCCGACTTTGTGTACCGATCCGGCCGGTACACCAACCCCAAATGGTACCAACCCGGCCGGTACACCGAACCCATATGGTACCAGTCCGAATGGTACATTGTACCCGGCCGGCTCGGCCGGATAGCCACTCATCCGCGCTTCTCGGCCGCTGACACTAGCAATCCCTTGGCAGCCTCTCCTACGATCCAGGTGCCTACTCCTTCCACTAGAACAATCCTCTTCTTTCAGGCTCCCTTCACTCCATCCTTATGAACAGTCCGCCATCTTGGCCGTCCGCCATCCGCGCCTCGGCCGTCAAACATCCATAGTCCACCCGTCTGCTCAGACCGCTTGTCCGACTATCCACGCCCCTTGTCAGGTCCGCCGACTTGATTTCCGGCCTGGCGCCGCCTGGCCGCTTGTAGACTTCCTCGGCGGCGTCTATCCGGCGCCCACACCCTTGGCACGTATTTCCGCCAATCAGAATGCGCCCTTTGAAAAGTACTTTGTATTATTTCATAAGTCGCTTCACCACACTCCACTTTGTACGGAACATGGTGTTCCGTACGACATGGTGATTCAGAAGCAGCGTAAGCCGCTTCTGCGCGTTGTTTCTTGGCAAGGTGGAGCACCACCTGTCACCTTCAAAGTCCTCTTCGGCTACAACAGGCGAATGACGAGGTCCAAGGAGGAGCCTTACGCTCCTCATACCACCGTTTAACGGAGTTGTCACTGTCGTAATCGACGGCGTCAGACTTCTCTCGCCATCACTTAACGGCGAAGCAATTCTAGCGGGCTTAAGCTCACTAGAATCGTTGGCAGGGACGGTATCGTCCTCGCCCTCTTCCTCGGAGTCAGACGACTCTCCGAAGATGTCATTAGGCTTCTTCTTGGCCACCCGCTTTGCGGCAGGTGGAGGCATGGAAGATGTTGCATTCGCGACATCTTCCCGCCCTCTATTAGACAATGCTTCCGCCGCGTCTACTACGAGAGACAATGGGTCTCTCGGCTTTGTCTTTCTCCTCGACGCTACATTCGTAGCGTCGGCATTCGATGACACCTCTGCACGTGATGCAGAGGTGGTGCCTGCTTTGGCAGTATCGGCGGCGCCCTTAAGAGCGCCGCTCCATTTGTTGACCATTTGTTCTTATGGTCAGAAATGAGTTATAACAGAATATCGTTATGACCAACAAGTTTTCCACGATTCGATTGGCCAATATTACATTATATTATTGGCCAACCAGCTTGAGTGAGGGGGTGATGTAATGGGGTGCCATTACATAAGTGATATTTAAGTAGAAATATCACAGTTCAATTTCAGATTAAATGTCTGAAATGTGAAATATTGGATTATAAGTTGTTCTAAATCCACTTTGAGAACAAATTCTGATATCATTATCGAATCTAACAAGTAATCTATGATAGAAATATCATTGCAGACCAGCTTTTAATACTACAATGTTTTCTATGAATTAGTTTAGCTTTTAATTCATAAGTTATTACTCTAAACCACTCATAATAATTCACGTCTTAAACTTACCTTCTAGCAGCAATCGTCAAGTGCCTTAGGTAATTATTAAAATATATATACTTAAGTGATAGATTAATTAATAAATTAATTAGTCCTTTTTTAAAAACGTTTATCTAATCAAAAATAAGAGGGACCAATTTACAATTTGGTCCTACTAAATTGCACGCTTCCTCACTGCAATTTTACAGTGTAAGCCGCGTAACAGTTGCCCTTTTACAAATACATAATACATTTACATACCATTGCCTTTCTTCATACACAAAGCCTAGCTGTACTTAGCCTTTTCAATCCCCTATACACGTAAGCTAAGTACAAGCAAGGCATTATACCACCTTGTATGTGGATGCCGACGTCTTATAATGATTTTACCTCTTTAAACAGCTTCGTAGCACCCATCAACCCCTCCATTGGAACCTAACACAAATCCATAGTTAGACATACTCGCAAATTGTCATACGGGTGCCGTCTCAGCAATTTCCTGTCCGCATCATTTGCAATAATTCGTAAGGAATTTACTGAGACGGCACCCGTAAGACAATATGTGACAGAATCTTTGGAGGTGACAAGACACTCGTATATTGTCATACGGGTGCCGTCTCAGTAATATCCTGTACGAATTATTGCAAATGATGCGTACAGGAAATTACTGAGACGGCACCCGTATGGCAATCTATGAGTGTCTTGTCCAACCAGAGGCAAGTAGGTAGTGTGTCGAGAAAAAGTACAGAATGCCTAATCCAAATATTTCAGAAAGTCTATTTAGACAAGAAAATCTGGAATATTTTTACCCAAAAACGCACACAAAAGTGAAAGTTGTCAAGCTCAAGTGAGTCAATGTGCTCGTGGGATTACTGCTTATGTGGCACGTTTAGTATCTAGTTTGTATAGTCGAGAGGCTAAAAATGTTGTATCATTAGAAAAACTCACTTCACTCCATATTACTACCACAATGTACCGTCATCTTGAATCAGTGCCACAAACTCTGACGCATCTTTAAACCAGATTGTAGCATGGTCGATACACCTATCTGACGCACGGGTAGCCTCCCGATGGATAAAGTGCTGCTGTATTGAATACGTCGTTTCCATCAGAATCGGGTAATGAGAACATAACTTAGAACACAAGCATCAACACGAGCTTCAACATGCATATCTGCATGGACATCTCTACTGAGTGCCGATCAAAAAATGAAAAACCCATGCCGTCCTTCGCGGTTCTAACATGGTACTTACTTGGTTGGTTTATCTTGAAATTTGTATGCTGCAAGAGTACATAATTTGCTTTTTGCCAAATCGCCATACAATTTTGGACGCCCGCCTAATATAGGTTTCCCAGAATGCCTATTTTCCATTAAATTAGGTAGATAGGTACTTCTACCCACTTTTAAGAGACTTGAACATACCTAATCCAGCCACCAAAATTTCCCCATTGGTATCAGTATGACGTGGCGCATGTAAGTGACCGTTCGTAAGTGTAAGAAGCACTTTATCAGTGCGGGAGAAAGTGGGTTTGACGCTCGTCTGTTGTGTTACCGAATGAGTAGTGGGCTAACCAATGCATCGCGAGTAGCTATAAAATTAACAGCAAATTCACCGCCACTGGGCAACGCGCACTGAATACTAATCACTGAAAACTGTGCAAAGAAGGCGAAAAACTCAAGGTGTATTCTGAACGATTGAATCTTCAATGGCTGCCACAGAAAACAAACCGACGGGATTAGGATTATCGATGATTTGTGTACCGGTACGATGAAGGGGAAGCTGGACGACTTGATGTTCGGTGCATTTGTGAAAACCTGGACGCTATGCGCGTCAAGATTCCATATGTGGATAGTCTCAGTGCAAGCAGCTGTACTTGACGACATATTTCTGCCTACGGAAGAGAAGTCATTCTAATCGCTTGTGATCAAGCTTGAACATATCACGATAGAGCCGAATTTTGATTTCAAAATGAGGGAAGCAAAAAGCTCGATGATAAAAGAATCGGCATCACTGCTTACGCTATTTGTTTCTCGCCGCAATTTCTCGTCTTCATCACGAATACGTTTAATCAAAGCCTCCCATGATGAAGAACGTTATTTACAACTCAAGCGAGTAGAGGCACATGTAATTCACTTGGACAACATATTCATCAAGAAATACATCATATTTGCTTCATTTTCCAATGGTTCATAGACTTCACTAGCGGGATTAATCTCACGATCTGTCTCATTCCCTCTCTATAATGCACATTTAACGTCAGTTACCGTTCGTTTTGTCTTCTCGAGGTCTTAAATCAGCGACACATTTGCTCATGACGACCAATACGATTCCAATTTATTTCTAAGCCAGTTCCAATATTGCAACGAAGCCCGTGGCACCTTTTTTTGCTGAATTCATTTCTTGCTGATAAAATGCAGCACTTAGCTACTCTACGTAGTGACGAGCTAAAAGGGCCGCAATATCATCCCATTTGGCTTTTCTTTGAAGGTGCAAAATGGGATGGTCTGGGTTTGTCGTAACGTTGTCGTAGGTGTGTCCGACGTCTCCAAGAAGAGAGTCGACGCCTTCAATGTGGCATAGATCATTCGCAAGAATGATGAGGAGAAGATTGTGGAGGATTGCGCACGGTTCGATCAACTTACACTTGCGCTCGATAGACTGAACTTTGACCGTTGAGAGCAGAACACGGTAGCGGTTTTTCATGCGGCCAAAAGCGCGCTCCACGATCATGCTTGTACGGGAATGTGCCTTGTTGTTCTTCTTCTTTCTGAGGATTTTCAAGTGCCTCCGCTTCCCGATATGGCATGAGGAGGTACCGCCATATTTTGTACTCTGCATCACCAATGAGATGCTTCTCCGGGGAGATGCATTCCGACAATCTATGATGAAAATTTGTTAGCTGAGAAAAACATTTGTGACTGCAATACTTACCATTTTCGTAGACCGGACCCATTCCATTCTGATTGATCATTAGCTGAGCCGGCACAGATTGTCAGCAAGCGAAATTCGCCTTTTGCATCTACGACAACTTGAACATTCACTGCAGCGTAGCCTTTGCGGCATACCTAAACTTCAGGATCCTTTGGCATGGGGATTTTGATCAGTGTGCCATCGATGGCGTCGACGACACCTGGAAAACCAGCCACAGAATAAAATTCCGCCTCGACGCTGTCGATCTCGTCGTGACTTGGCATTTTCATGAATTGTTTAGAGAGTAGGCAAATCAAATTATGAACTTCACCAATATAGTCCACAGCACGAGATCGCGACACACCGATCGTTGACGCAGCATCATCATAGGTTCGACCATGGGTCAAAACAAGCATAGTGACCGTGAGATGTTTCATGAGCGAGTTCTTATTGTTTTCCGCTGGCTTAACGAGACACGCTCTTTTGATAAGCTTGTAAATCCACAAAAAGACACTTTCTCGCAGCAAAGTTTTTTCTGAACCATACTGTAACTGGAGCACGCATCGCCTCCTCGAATGATGAATCCGAGAAGGTGGGTTTACCCTCTAGATCGTGTCGAAGGCTTCGTCAGTCGACCGACACCAGGGACGCACTAGCACACGCAAACGTCACTACAGCTACTATTGCTGCCTACCCGACACAACTTCTCCACAATTTAACCGGTCTTACTTTTTCGCCCACTACGGACTTGCGGTGATATCCTGGGTCACCAAGATATCCGGGCACGCACACTAGTGTGGTGTAGTCGATCTCAGAAATTTCTTCCGAGGTTCGAATACCCACGGGTACCCTGGCATTTACGCTCTCTCGGTGGACTCTTGAACGAAAGGTTAAGGTGCCCGATTAGGGCTGCGAGACGAGGGTGAAGACTAGGGTCGGTCCTGGGCGTAAACTTCACCTGGGAGCGTGTCGCGGTTATACTTGAGATCAGTATACCGAAGTTACTGAACCAAGATTGCTCAATCGGTCAGCACAACCAAAGAAAATAAAGGGGTTACTCCAATCTCATGCGAGTCAACGTGAACTCCAAACAGGTCTCCACACTCTTCACAGTCGGCCAAAAATTTACCTTTGTTATCTAATTTTGTTCGTTCTCGCGTGAAAGACAATCCAAAAGTTGGCAACAACTCGGTATGAAACCTTTGGTTAGCGCAGTTATACCTTTCAAGTCGACCTATGTGTATATATACCTGTTGTACTCATCAAATATCATATATTTTAGGTCGTAGCATTGAAAAAGAAATCGCAGGACGTATTTTTTGCTACTTCAGGTGTCTTGACGGGAAAGACTTCGGACCTTGCATAACAGCACTCCGCATACAGATGGGGTGCACATGAACAAGAAAATGGGGACGTGAAACTAAACTCCAGTACTCAATAGATGGTACCTTGTGCCAGACAATATAAAGGAGTAACAACTAAGGAGGGAGAACAAAATTGAGATGTTAAAGGACGCTATGATGGAGGCGACCAACATTAGCTAGAGGAGCAAAGAATGAGTGGCTTGGTTTCTGCTTTATAATTAAGGGTTTGTGATGTGTTTTTGCTGATTAAAAGTCTCATTGCCGTGTTTTTTTCGATGAACAGGTTAAATTAATGGAGTAAGAATTTGAAGTGTTAAGGAAAGTGGTCTTTCGTGTGTGAGAAAGAAGCGATCACGACGAAGATGCAAAAGAAATCGAGGTTCAACGTGCGAGAAGTAGTTGTGCAGAGTCGAAGATTGACATTCGGACAAACCGAGTGTTTCTCGATGAATTTGTCCGTTGTATCAGTGCTCGGATGAGCATTGCCGAGGGTGCAATTACAGTAGCTACCGAGACTCAATCGAAGATGACGCAGATTCAGTGCCCTCGAGCGATGCAGACAACGTATGTTCAGTGCTCCCAGTAAACTCGTCACGCTG
>MIQA02019649.1:0-11662 GCA_001887855.2 Sclerospora graminicola
TTGCGGCAGGTGGAGGCATGGAAGATGTTGCATTCGCGACATCTTCCCGCCCTCTATTAGACAATGCTTCCGCAGCGTCTACTACGAGAGACAATGGGTCTCTCGGCTTTGTCTTTCTCCTCGACGCTACATTCGTAGCGTCGGCATTCGATGACACCTCTGCACGTGATGCAGAGGTGGTGCCTGCTTTGGCAGTATCGGCGGCGCCCTTAAGAGCGCCGCTCCATTTGTTGACCATTTGTTCTTATGGTCAGAAATGAGTTATAACAGAATATCGTTATGACCAACAAGTTTTCCACGATTCGATTGGCCAATATTACATTATATTATTGGCCAACCAGCTTGAGTGAGGGGGTGATGTAATGGGGTGCCATTACATAAGTGATATTTAAGTAGAAATATCACAGTTCAATTTCAGATATGTCTGAAATGTGAATATTGGATTATAAGTTGTTATAATCCACTTTGAGAACAGATTCTGATATCATTATCGAATCTAACAAGTCATCTAATGATAGAAATATCATTCAGACCAGCTTTATACTACATGTGGATATGATTAGTTTAGCTTTAATTATAGTTATTAACTCTAAACCACTCATAATATATTCACTCTTAAACTTACCTTCTAGCACACAAGTAGCCTTAAGCATATATATTAATATATATACTTAAGTGATAGATTAATTAATAAATTAATTAGTCTTTATCAACGTTTATCTAAGGTAAACTAAGGAGGACCAAATTTACATTTGGTCCTACTAAATTGCACGCTTCCTCACTGCAATTTTACAGTGTAAGCCGCGTAACAGTTGCCCTTTTACAAATACATAATACATTTACATACCATTGCCTTTCTTCATACACAAAGCCTAGCTGTACTTAGCCTTTTCAATCCCCTATACACGTAAGCTAAGTACAAGCAAGGCATTATACCACCTTGTATGTGGATGCCGACGTCTTATAATGATTTTACCTCTTTAAACAGCTTCGTAGCACCCATCAACCCCTCCATTGGAACCTAACACAAATCCATAGTTAGACATACTCGCAAATTGTCATACGGGTGCCGTCTCAGCAATTTCCTGTCCGCATCATTTGCAATAATTCGTAAGGAATTTACTGAGACGGCACCCGTAAGACAATATGTGACAGAATCTTTGGAGGTGACAAGACACTCGTATATTGTCATACGGGTGCCGTCTCAGTAATATCCTGTACGAATTATTGCAAATGATGCGTACAGGAAATTACTGAGACGGCACCCGTATGGCAATCTATGAGTGTCTTGTCCAACCAGAGGCAAGTAGGTAGTGTGTCGAGAAAAAGTACAGAATGCCTAATCCAAATATTTCAGAAAGTCTATTTAGACAAGAAAATCTGGAATATTTTTACCCAAAAACGCACACAAAAGTGAAAGTTGTCAAGCTCAAGTGAGTCAATGTGCTCGTGGGATTACTGCTTATGTGGCACGTTTAGTATCTAGTTTGTATAGTCGAGAGGCTAAAAATGTTGTATCATTAGAAAAACTCACTTCACTCCATATTACTACCACAATGTACCGTCATCTTGAATCAGTGCCACAAACTCTGACGCATCTTTAAACCAGATTGTAGCATGGTCGATACACCTATCTGACGCACGGGTAGCCTCCCGATGGATAAAGTGCTGCTGTATTGAATACGTCGTTTCCATCAGAATCGGGTAATGAGAACATAACTTAGAACACAAGCATCAACACGAGCTTCAACATGCATATCTGCATGGACATCTCTACTGAGTGCCGATCAAAAAATGAAAAACCCATGCCGTCCTTCGCGGTTCTAACATGGTACTTACTTGGTTGGTTTATCTTGAAATTTGTATGCTGCAAGAGTACATAATTTGCTTTTTGCCAAATCGCCATACAATTTTGGACGCCCGCCTAATATAGGTTTCCCAGAATGCCTATTTTCCATTAAATTAGGTAGATAGGTACTTCTACCCACTTTTAAGAGACTTGAACATACCTAATCCAGCCACCAAAATTTCCCCATTGGTATCAGTATGACGTGGCGCATGTAAGTGACCGTTCGTAAGTGTAAGATAAGCACTTTATCAGTGCGGGAGAAAGTGGGACTACTCGCGTGTTGTGTTACCGAATGAGTAGTGGGCTAACCAATGCATCGCGAGTAGCTATAAAATTAACAGCAAATTCACCGCCACTGGGCAACGCGCACTGAATACTAATCACTGAAAACTGTGCAAAGAAGGCGAAAAACTCAAGGTGTATTCTGAACGATTGAATCTTCAATGGCTGCCACAGAAAACAAACCGACGGGATTAGGATTATCGATGATTTGTGTACCGGTACGATGAAGGGGAAGCTGGACGACTTGATGTTCGGTGCATTTGTGAAAACCTGGACGCTATGCGCGTCAAGATTCCATATGTGGATAGTCTCAGTGCAAGCAGCTGTACTTGACGACATATTTCTGCCTACGGAAGAGAAGTCATTCTAATCGCTTGTGATCAAGCTTGAACATATCACGATAGAGCCGAATTTTGATTTCAAAATGAGGGAAGCAAAAAGCTCGATGATAAAAGAATCGGCATCACTGCTTACGCTATTTGTTTCTCGCCGCAATTTCTCGTCTTCATCACGAATACGTTTAATCAAAGCCTCCCATGATGAAGAACGTTATTTACAACTCAAGCGAGTAGAGGCACATGTAATTCACTTGGACAACATATTCATCAAGAAATACATCATATTTGCTTCATTTTCCAATGGTTCATAGACTTCACTAGCGGGATTAATCTCACGATCTGTCTCATTCCCTCTCTATAATGCACATTTAACGTCAGTTACCGTTCGTTTTGTCTTCTCGAGGTCTTAAATCAGCGACACATTTGCTCATGACGACCAATACGATTCCAATTTATTTCTAAGCCAGTTCCAATATTGCAACGAAGCCCGTGGCACCTTTTTTTGCTGAATTCATTTCTTGCTGATAAAATGCAGCACTTAGCTACTCTACGTAGTGACGAGCTAAAAGGGCCGCAATATCATCCCATTTGGCTTTTCTTTGAAGGTGCAAAATGGGATGGTCTGGGTTTGTCGTAACGTTGTCGTAGGTGTGTCCGACGTCTCCAAGAAGAGAGTCGACGCCTTCAATGTGGCATAGATCATTCGCAAGAATGATGAGGAGAAGATTGTGGAGGATTGCGCACGGTTCGATCAACTTACACTTGCGCTCGATAGACTGAACTTTGACCGTTGAGAGCAGAACACGGTAGCGGTTTTTCATGCGGCCAAAAGCGCGCTCCACGATCATGCTTGTACGGGAATGTGCCTTGTTGTTCTTCTTCTTTCTGAGGATTTTCAAGTGCCTCCGCTTCCCGATATGGCATGAGGAGGTACCGCCATATTTTGTACTCTGCATCACCAATGAGATGCTTCTCCGGGGAGATGCATTCCGACAATCTATGATAAAAATTTGTTAGCTGAGAAAAACATTTGTGACTGCAATACTTACCATTTTCGTAGACCGGACCCATTCCATTCTGATTGATCATTAGCTGAGCCGGCACAGATTGTCAGCAAGCGAAATTCGCCTTTTGCATCTACGACAACTTGAACATTCACTGCAGCGTAGCCTTTGCGGCATACCTAAACTTCAGGATCCTTTGGCATGGGGATTTTGATCAGTGTGCCATCGATGGCGTCGACGACACCTGGAAAACCAGCCACAGAATAAAATTCCGCCTCGACGCTGTCGATCTCGTCGTGACTTGGCATTTTCATGAATTGTTTAGAGAGTAGGCAAATCAAATTATGAACTTCACCAATATAGTCCACAGCACGAGATCGCGACACACCGATCGTTGACGCAGCATCATCATAGGTTCGACCATGGGTCAAAACAAGCATAGTGACCGTGAGATGTTTCATGAGCGAGTTCTTATTGTTTTCCGCTGGCTTAACGAGACACGCTCTTTTGATAAGCTTGTAAATCCACAAAAAGACACTTTCTCGCAGCAAAGTTTTTTCTGAACCATACTGTAACTGGAGCACGCATCGCCTCCTCGAATGATGAATCCGAGAAGGTGGGTTTACCCTCTAGATCGTGTCGAAGGCTTCGTCAGTCGACCGACACCAGGGACGCACTAGCACACGCAAACGTCACTACAGCTACTATTGCTGCCTACCCGACACAACTTCTCCACAATTTAACCGGTCTTACTTTTTCGCCCACTACGGACTTGCGGTGATATCCTGGGTCACCAAGATATCCGGGCACGCACACTAGTGTGGTGTAGTCGATCTCAGAAATTTCTTCCGAGGTTCGAATACCCACGGGTACCCTGGCATTTACGCTCTCTCGGTGGACTCTTGAACGAAAGGTTAAGGTGCCCGATTAGGGCTGCGAGACGAGGGTGAAGACTAGGGTCGGTCCTGGGCGTAAACTTCACCTGGGAGCGTGTCGCGGTTATACTTGAGATCAGTATACCGAAGTTACTGAACCAAGATTGCTCAATCGGTCAGCACAACCAAAGAAAATAAAGGGGTTACTCCAATCTCATGCGAGTCAACGTGAACTCCAAACAGGTCTCCACACTCTTCACAGTCGGCCAAAAATTTACCTTTGTTATCTAATTTTGTTCGTTCTCGCGTGAAAGACAATCCAAAAGTTGGCAACAACTCGGTATGAAACCTTTGGTTAGCGCAGTTATACCTTTCAAGTCGACCTATGTGTATATATACCTGTTGTACTCATCAAATATCATATATTTTAGGTCGTAGCATTGAAAAAGAAATCGCAGGACGTATTTTTTGCTACTTCAGGTGTCTTGACGGGAAAGACTTCGGACCTTGCATAACAGCACTCCGCATACAGATGGGGTGCACATGAACAAGAAAATGGGGACGTGAAACTAAACTCCAGTACTCAATAGATGGTACCTTGTGCCAGACAATATAAAGGAGTAACAACTAAGGAGGGAGAACAAAATTGAGATGTTAAAGGACGCTATGATGGAGGCGACCAACATTAGCTAGAGGAGCAAAGAATGAGTGGCTTGGTTTCTGCTTTATAATTAAGGGTTTGTGATGTGTTTTTGCTGATTAAAAGTCTCATTGCCGTGTTTTTTTCGATGAACAGGTTAAATTAATGGAGTAAGAATTTGAAGTGTTAAGGAAAGTGGTCTTTCGTGTGTGAGAAAGAAGCGATCACGACGAAGATGCAAAAGAAATCGAGGTTCAACGTGCGAGAAGTAGTTGTGCAGAGTCGAAGATTGACATTCGGACAAACCGAGTGTTTCTCGATGAATTTGTCCGTTGTATCAGTGCTCGGATGAGCATTGCCGAGGGTGCAATTACAGTAGCTACCGAGACTCAATCGAAGATGACGCAGATTCAGTGCCCTCGAGCGATGCAGACAACGTATGTTCAGTGCTCCCAGTAAACTCGTCACGCTGACGTTGGCTAACAAAGACCGTAGATGGCCATATCGATTGCAGGCAAAGAGACGCATGACAACTACACGGTCTTGATGTTCCGGGTCTTTCCGCGTGTCGTTGTAGCCGTGTGTCTTCGTTCACGCATGGATAGCGCCCTCAGCCTCCTCATAGGTAGCCTCCGGTGGAGCGTTGTCCATCCGTCCGTTATCGTTTGTCTCCTCCAATAGACCACCAAATCACATAGTACTCTTATGATTTGTTCTTAGGTTTTATTACATATAAACCAGTTATATGATTTGTTCTTTGGTCTCTAGTCAAAGACCAACTAATTTCGAAATAACTCGATCTAATCATTTAGACCAATCAAATTCGAATTTAATGTGTCCTACTCGAATTTGCATGGTTTCACATCAAATATCCACTTTCACATCATTTCACCGGCCGCACTTCTAAACTCGAATAATATACCGAACTCGATTTGTCATCATTACGTTCGTCCTCTTCCGTATTGCTATCGTTCATGGAACCGGTATACTCGATAAACGTCCTGGTTCGATTTCATCGCATTCTGCATTTCGTTGTTATTACCTTCCGTTTCTATAGTAACGTTTGCAGCACGATTTAATCGCTCTGAGTGTAAACCTAAAGCACAAATGAGGGAAGATATTTTCTGCAACTATCTTGTGATTTCTGCGAGATTATCTTTTTTAAAATCAAAGTTTAGAACCACTTTTGTATACTAACGTAATAGTGTCCAGGAGATTTTGTTAGGATAGTAATATGCGCTTTATTATCGATAGGTTAATTTAACATTGCAAAATAATTGAAACTGGCAATAAAAGCTTTAGGATGAAGTGGATGCCAAATTACTACATCTTTTGAATCCAAAGAAACACTTAGATTCATTAGAAGCAAAAGAGTGAGTGGCATTTGGCAAATAAAATCTCAAAAAGTGTATATTCAGGCGATATTGGTCCGCGCCAAAAGATTCTAACAAAGATGATTTCATCAGCTGGAAAATATGAGACGAGCGACGGCATGACGCGACAAACATATAACCCGGTCAAATGCATTCAAGCTATTTTAAGTGTAACCTAAAGTTATGCAGTTTACTCATCACTAGAACCTAGAATCACTTCCACAGGCGAGTTGCACTTTAGGCATTTGGCGTAACCAACCAAGTTGCCGTCTCGACACGATGACTCTTGAAATAGTTAACAACACGAACAGTCTAGCGATTCGAGCTAGTTATCAACTACCAATACTTAAAATAAGGGCTAGCTACTTTTCGTTCGGCTACTATATCAAAAAAATGCACTCTATACTTATGGTATACTAAACTAGAAGTACTACTATTTTAAGGCTACACTACTAAATTAGCTTAGATATATAGTGTAATGTGACACTCACGATGATAAGTTTAATTTCGAAAAGACTATGTCGGAACATTTGGCTCCTCGGCTTTAAATGATGAGCACCTAACTGCACTCGATCATTTCACCTACTGGAGAGGAGGCCAGGCAAGCCGGATAGATCGCGTTTACATTTCATTTTCCCTTACCTCATGGTTCAGTGAATTTATAGTGGGCAATACTCCCCATTATTCTGATCATGAACAAGTATTGGTAACACTATGAGATTCCGCGACTTCATTACGTCAACCTCGCACAAGATGTAGAATGCCGGGGTACCCTTTTAATGGGTACAAGGTACCACAAATCGCCCAGCCCTTGGAAAATGATATAATTTGTTTACTCGACAGTTTTAGAAAAAAGAAGATAACTTGGGATGGATGGATAGCGAGGTGCCAAGATTTATTATACCATGCAGCACGAAAAGCAGCTCACCGCCGAAGGCGGCGTGCTCGAACTTTACAACGGCATATCACAGAGAATGCTACCACTCGTAAGCAGCGAATGATAGCGGTCCAGACCTATAACATTAAAAATCATTTATCCAATCGAGGACAGGTCTTACACAGGTCCATTCAGGTCATCAGATGGTTATTTCGGAGAACCGCGATATGGGAACGGGACCAAATTGTGACTAAATTGCTTCGGGTCACGGCCTCATTTTTGACACTAATCTTACTATCCCTGATCGCTTCGCCCGTACATGGAGTTTGATTATGGGGGAGACATTCATCGATCTCATTGACTTCATTATCAGCAGAATTGGAACATTTTATGGAAATCCCACCAGAACGTAAGGTTTCTTCACAAAACAATTTAATGCTTATGGCGGCAATTGATGACGAGGACGTTCTTAGGGCGGTAAAGGGTTTGGAACGGCGTAAGGCTTCGGGCCAAGATGGGATCAGCAATGACTTCTAGAAAGACTTTCAAGATATTATGGTGGATCCTCTCACGGAAATTTATAACAGGAACTTATGGGGGGAGTCACCACCACCGTCTTTTCTCCGTGCACTGGTAATTCCACTCCGTAAGAAAGGCGATTCCTCGGACGCGCTTGATTACCGACCGGTATCGTTATTGCAGTCGAGTTATAAAATTTTCGCAAAACTTATAGCAACACGACTTCAAACATTTTTGGGATCCCTGATTGGAGGGACACAACAAGGATTTGTGCTCGGCCGGAAAATGGACAAAGCTGTAACGAATATGATGGCAACCCTAGCGAATCCAGCATGCTCTCAATCTGACACACCCGAACATGGGGCAGGCATTTTATTTCTTGACTTTGCCAAGGCTTATGATGCATTGGATCGGGATTACCTGTTTGCCACCCTCACATTATTTGGTTTTTCCCGTACAATTAATGATTAATCTTCATTTTGGTACAACTGCTGAATATTTAGTAAACAAGGAAAAATCTACTCCCATGGACGTCACGTCCGGGATACGTCAAGGTTGCCCATTGGCTCCACTACTGTTTATCATAGCTGTCGAACCCTTGGCGTTAGCCATTTTGCAATCGTCCGAGATACAAGGTATTAAACCAACGACACAACCGGGTGGAGGGACTCACACATTCTCTGCGTTTGTCGATGATTCGACTGTCTTTTTACAGAAGGCGAGTCAAATGAAGCCAGCGCTGAAATTGGTTCACACATTCGGTAAGCTGTCAGGGTTAAAAATCCAGACCACCAAAAGTAAATTCTTATTCTTGGACCCTACAGTAACATTATTGGATTGGCATGGGATTCCCACTATTACGCCGGGAGAGACAGTTAGGTACCTGGGGTATGAAGTCGACCATGCCAATTTGTGAGAGAAATATTGGCCTTTACGTATCCAGAGTATCAAAAGGAGGATGGCAACCGCGGCCAAATGTGGTATCTCGATTGTTGAAACAGTAACTTTGTTTAATTCTATTGTTGTGCCTGCAATTCTATTTACAGCAAAGGTGTTCGATTCACACACGGACATAATGAAGAGGCTCATTAAGATTCAAAAGAGCTTTATCTGGACAAAGTTGACGAACGATGACATTATGGTGAGACATAAAATTTCTCCAGCCCTTATGTACACGCCAAAACAAGCAGGATTGTTTGGGGTTGATAGCCTTACCTTTATCAATACGTGTTCAGCGGATGAAGGATGTGCTCCGATGGCTGCTTGCCAGGCCGGATAATTACAAAGCAGCTTGGCTCGACTGGAAAGGTTTGTTACTGCATGAACCCTATGGCCAGATCTCACCTCGGGCGCGACAGCACGAGCACCTGAAGAGCTACTACGCATCCAACGCTAAAAAGAAGTCACTACAAGTGGAATTGGTTCAATCCATTGGACCGATTCATGATCAAGTCTGCAGCTTAGTTACTTTCACGCGATCACATTTACACCAGCTCACGCGAAGTCCAACTTCATTAGGATTTAGCCCGTCCCGCGGTATGTTACCTGGACAAGTCCTTTCAATCACTGTGGATGTCTCGAAAATCCCACATCACGGATTTCTGACGTCTAAAATGCAGGATTTCTGGGGTGCTTTCCCGTGGTCGGACAATGCGTGGATTCAGGATGAGCGTATGCGAACATTATACGGAGGAAATTCTACAGGATTCCGGAAGTACTCATTGCTACTTTGCGAATTCGACGGATTTCTAATATTGTGTACACTTGGGAGGCGCCACAATCGGATCAACCATCGCATACTTTTGCAAAGATAAAGAGATGGCTGTGTGCAATTATTTTAGCGTCTTCATGGGTAGGGGTTGGTCATGATATCAGCCAGGCACCTCCGATAACGTTATTCCACTGCCCTTTAATTCTTTCTGAAGTTAAGTGGAGAAAAATTGATGACGGACGGGTGAAGGCATCCACATTGGGACGACACACAAAACGCACCTCCAGCAGCTAGAAGACGGAATTTATTGGAATGTTTGCTCGTCAACAGATCCTGCTGTTGTTCAGTGGATTATGGTAAGCAGAAAATTTGTGGTATGTAAGCCACATCCCGACTTACATGATTTTCCATGGACATTGGATGAAGATATACGCTCAATTTGGCGAATTCCAGAGTCTGTACGAAAGAACAGTAAGCGGTTGTATTATCAAGCGATGGCCAATGATCTACTGCCTGTCCTAGAAAAGTGGGAACAAAAACACGACCGAGATCAATGGTGGATTATTCTTCAGGACCAATCCCCGAAGCAGATCTGGCAGCACAATCACATTCTGTCGGATTATCAAGTGTGGGTTCTTTATCGTCTCACTACGCTACAGCTTAACACCTTTTTTGTTCAAAATACAGGTACTCACACGTGTATACTTGATCAAGTTTGTAACAGCAATAAGTCGGACGTCGAACATATCATGTGGAGCTGCACCAGGGCTCAGCTCTTTTGGAAACGTCTAATTGAACAGTGGACCGGCACGTCATCTCAGGTGGACGAGGTGTACAAGTATCAAGAAGCCATTGTGAAGCGGACGGCGCCTGTGGACACTACGTTTTTAGCCAAGGCAATGATGAATATGTGCGGAATGGATATTTTTTCATACCAAAGCCTCTTCCAACGAGTCTAGTGGGGGATATGCAGTATTGCCCATGTGTGGATGTGGCAATTACGGAACCGGGCTATTTTCGAAGGACGGTCATACTAGCAATGGGATCATGTCGATACAATATGGGCGCATTGTAAAAATCAGCTATTCGCTGTCGCGGAATACGAGAGAAAAACCCCAAGTTATCGACAAGACGGTATTCGGTTTCTTTTATGTCTTCAGTGCTTCTACAACATCCATCCAGCGCCACCGTCCAGAACGATGTTTAGACATCGAGGAACCCCACCCGACTCCACGAATCTCACCCTGAGCCGAAGCTAAAACTAGTGTGCAAAAGTTTATAGTAGCTAATAGTTAAGACTAAATAGACTACGTTTATTATTATTATTAATTTCGAAAAGACTGAGTCATATCGAAATTGACTCGGTATTTTAAGACTTTTTAAATTTGGTTGAATACGTCACATTATACTTACAATCCAACCAACTTGGTTGGCCCCGGGATCGAACCCGGGACCTGCCCGTCCCGAAGTGAGCAGTAAACCACTCGACCACGGTCAGATCTAACTTTTCAGATTTGGTATATATATCGAATAGGATTTACGCACCAAATGATTAAAATTACTGTAATTGACGTATAACAAGGTATATATCAATGTGGCAGTCTTTGATATGATGGTCTGTCTAATGGTCCGTCTTATATTGACTGGCACAGGGTACCATATATGAGATACAAAACCACAGATATTTAGTGACAACTGTCCTTAATGTCCTGTCTACGTGCACCCTATCTGTATTCGGGTTGCTGATTATGCGGGGTGTGGAATCTTTTCCCTTGACGTTCCCACTTTATGTTACCGGTACGCACGATGTGCGTACAAGAAGAGCCCAGGATTTCTGGGCACGCTTACTCAGTCAATGGTTTGGCGAAAGATTAAGTTTGGAAAACGTGGAGAAGTATCAACGACAGTGCATGACACGTCACCCGCCGCCCATATCGACACATTTGCTGCACAAATTAGAGTAACGATGCGGGGAGCAGGCAGAGGAGTGCGCAGTGCATTTGAACCGCGTATGGTGGAGTTTCTGCTCCGTAGGTATCACAGCGCTCTGGCAGATGCGCAACGATAGAGTACATAAAGGGATCCGGAGATCCCGACCAGAGCAGACAGCAACAATGTGGAAAATGGCCACAGAACAGGTCAAGGCAACGGCAGAATTCGAGACCAAGGGACACAACACCCGGGTGAGGGGTAT
>MIQA02019650.1:0-17003 GCA_001887855.2 Sclerospora graminicola
CGGAACGTCGTTTCTGAACGATCAGTATTACATAACCCTAACCCTTGTTTCGGTACAGTACAGCGTGCCAGAACTTGGACAAGGGCCTTAAAACGTGAATTCTGCAATTAAAATTGTTTTCAAACCATGAGAGAAAATATTCGAACATTTTCGCTGTCCGATCTTTCGTTTGGGCAGCAAAAACTCTACTAATTTGAACAATGGTCAACAAAGACCACGAGATAACGATTTCCACGCCTGTCTATCGGTGTAATCGGTCCCCTGAGGTCGCTAGAGATTACTCTACCGATACGATCGATTGGATCATTCTGTCCCGAGTCCCTCTTTGGTTGTTTCGACCTGGTTGCCTTGCCCTCCGAGCAAGCCAAACAGGTGGACCGACGCCTGTCGGTAATACATATTCCACACGCGGGATCTCTGGCAATCCGTTCAATTGTATCGTAAGCCATATGTCCCAATCGAACATGAAAGTCATGAAGGGTGCCTTCTTGTTGGTCTGAACCAGGCTCGTTCGCCACAGCACCCATCACCATTTCATCAAAACGTTTCTGCTTTCAAAATGATTGCTTGTGGTTACCGATTAAGAAAATACTGCACCAACCACCTTAATTTCGAAAGATACTTCACTTCCATAGATCATTTCCATTTTTGTCCCGCTATCATTCAGGATGCAGCCTTTTTTGCGCAAACATCCGAGAGAAATCAAGTTATTTTATAACTCTGGGGCGTAATACACCTCTGTAAGCACGATTTTGTTTGGACTTGCCTCTATATTGAAAAGCGTGACATTTCCGATTTTGGTCACACGCAAACTGCCTCCGTGCGGCAGCAGGAGTTTATCATCTAGTTGGCAATTTTACTACCTTCCAACAAGGCTTCATCGGACACCAGGTGGCGGCTAGCTCCACTGTTCACAATCCACAAATTTTGGTTAGAGAGGGAAATCGTTTCAAATTCGTACTCAGAGTTTCCACACTTTTTCAGTTGTTGATAGTACGAAGTGTTTTTTGCCACTTCTGCCATCAGGCCGCTTTTTAAGCCGTCTCTGGTTTCCTTTTTATTTCCAGCCTTGCAATGCCTATGTATGTGGCCTTCGTTTCCAGAGTTGTAGCACGTCCTCTTCTTAAACGATTCATCTACTGAATTCACACAGTTTCGAGATGGTTTCGTTGCTTTTCTCGAGTCGTCTTCTAACTCTTTAGCCCAAGCTATTAACTCATGCGCGTGCTGCGAGTTGTAGCGAATCATCAGACCCATTTTTTTATGTCTGGGGCAGCGTACTTGACGATATTCTCCACTATAATTCTCTCATGCAGTCGCGTTACTATGGTGACTTTATTCCAAGTTCTTTTCCACTAGCACATGCGCATCAGAATTAAAATAAACAACAGCTCTGTAAGAAGCTTTTCTCCCGATACATACACTTGAGAGTAATCAATCCCTCTAATGGCGATGTGCTCGACCATTTCCCATTCGCTGCACTTTCAAGTTCATTCGTACGCGGGTGGCGGTAAACTACCCACACTTCCAGCCCTTCGTTGACATAGCTTGCGTCAAGTAGCTCACGCAATTTCCGTACGGAAGAAATACTCGCGTCGCTTTGCGACATACTTCCACTTCATTTACCTATAGTCGCAGCGCTAATGTATCCCGCAAGCCTGCCCACACTGGGATCATGGTCGTCCCGTCGTTTCGGAAATGAGTCACGTAAACGTGACGACGAATCCAGTTGCAACTCTATAGGAAAATTCTTAAGCTCGAAAGCTCGTTACCTCCTGTTTCTAGTACGAGAATAAAATAACCCACTTGAGCCACTGCACCCCGCATATACTATCCAGGACAAGGTGCGCATTGCTTGAGTGCATATTCTTGAGAATTGCAGCGTGGTGTTCTGGAATGCAGTGGGCTATCGGAAGGTGCGCGTCCATCACGACGTCGACTAGCAACCATTTGTATTTTTATATTTCATATCCATCTGAACATAATAAGTTTTGCTTTATAGAGAAGAACTTCAACGGCTCAGACGTATAATTCCCACGCCAAAATGATCTTGATGTCATGGGCATACCAACCCAGACAATCAATCCGCTGCAAAATTAGTCTGGCGCAGACTATAAACGAACGTTCCGCATATAGTCTGTGCTAGAATATAGTTTGTCATAAAAAATTACCTGCGGGGTGCTCTGAAACGGAGGTTCAAAATTAGTCTTGCCAATACTAATTACTGTGGCGGCATAAGTTCTAACGTTGCACGTCTCGATCGGTACCAAAGTCAAGATTATGTAGGAGCTTACCGGCTAACATCACCCAGTATTCATTCCCAAAAAGTTTACGACTTCCATATATATTGACCTAGATTAACGTTACTTTGCATATCGTCACTGCTTCGACTACTTAATATCTTTGTCTGATCTGCAGCAATCCCCATGAGTTACGGGATTTGTCCCGCAGGCAGGAAAAGCTTCAGGACGACGAACCACTTTGCGTTTTTGTATCTGGTTGCGCTAAATCACTTACCTCGTCATCGTCACTGCTCTCGTCATGTTGAATGATATGAATGATGAGTGATGTCGTTGGCGTTTTGGTTTTTTAGTGATTCGCGATAATCTATAAAATTCAACTCGGGAATATCAGCCGAAGCGAACAGCTTGATAATTCGGCTACACAAGTACACTTTCGAATGGCTGATAATTATTTGCGGGTCCAGACAACTGTCCCCTAATACAAAGATATTTTCCGCCATTAACGGTTTCGGGCCAGAATTTAAAAAAAAGTTGTGAAGTAATAAGCACGACGTAGTTTATTTATAATTAAGGGCACTATTCATGGACCAATTAATCAATTAATGAAAAGGAGCGTAACCAAAAGAATAAATATCATACTATTTCAAACCACCAAAATCACTAGAAAATCATAGAGCTACATTTCTATACTAACCTCCAATAGCCCTGCTCCTTAGAGAAGTCCTTTAAGTACACTATGACTTCTGTTGTATTAGATGATTCTATCCTACCTGAATACTTTCGTTCCGGAGGGAAACATTTCTTCTGAAGGAGCAGTGGGGACGGATAAACAAGTACCTCAACCTATAATACCGCACGTCGTACTGTAAATCCGTAAACTCATTTTTTTAGATGGCAAAAACACTGAACGGAATTGGTTACTTACATGTGGTGTAGTTGATCTCAGAAATTCCTTCCGAGATGCGAACAGAATCAACAATAAGCAAAGCAGAGCAGGGAAAAACTCGGGATTTTTTCTTTAAGAACAGCGCTGCCCTCGTAGATTTTTTTAATCTGACTCTTTTAAAAACGATAGTCTTTCCTCAAGCTCGTCTGCTACCCACGGGGGCCCAGATGACTGACTGTCGGAGGGGGTACTCCGTCAATCCAGGTCTTGGTCCGAGCCAGCATCAAGCTGGCTGGACCGGTCACTTCCATCACCTTGGTCGTGACGACTTGGATGATCCATTTTATGTAAAGCTCACCTTGTGTACCCGTCAGCACTGGCGGTTACGTTCTCCTGGTGGAATCTAGGGCGAAAAGTTAAAAGTCGGTGAAATAGGTGGACAAGGGTTTGGACTAGGGTTGCTCCTGGGCGAAAATCTTCACCGGGAGCAGACTAGTCTTATACTTGAAATTTGTATACCGCGAACTGGACCGAGAATAATCGATCGGCCAGTTTAACCAAAGACAATAAAGGGGTTACTCCAATCATATGTGTAATTAGGGAATCCAAACAATATTCCACAATCTTCCACAGTAAACCAAACTTCACCACATAGCCTATAGAACTAAACCGTGTTCCAAACACGGTCGACTTGAATGAGTATAAGTTATTTCAACGACTCCCAGTCGGGGGACTTCCTGTGGGTTCCTTTAAACCTTCCCCGGGCAAACCGATAGCAGCTAGAGGGACCTTGTTAACCCTCTGCTGTGAACCAATGACGACTTGTGACTTAGAAAGCGAAACGTATACTGATTTTTATCCCTAGATCCAATCTAAACCTCGTGTACCCTACCCAAAATAACCTGACCAGCGTAACCTGGATGGCATGTACCTTACCTAAAAATAGCGCGACAAGCTCAATTTGGACGTTTTGTGTACTGTACACCAAATAGCATGACCAGCCTGGATAGCCATCCACCTCGACTGGACGGTACCTGGCCGCCGACTCGGATTCCTTCTTCGTGGCCGCTCATCTATCTTCGGTGTTCCATTCGGCTACTACAGGGACATAACCTTCCATGGAGCCTCTTATCTATCCATCTCTTGATCAATACACCCCTTGGCCACCTATGGCCACCATCAACGGCCATCCAACCCCACTTGGTCCAGCTGGTCAACTTCTGGCTGACCTGGCTCCGAGCTTCCGGATCACCTCGTCTAGTCTGTTTCCATGTTCCGCACTGGTCTGGCGCTTGTGGGTGCCCTCGAATACCTCCGGAAGCTGTCCGCCTGCGTCCGCACTTTTGCCAGCAATTAAGTCAATCGAAAAACAGTCTCGACCAGGTGTATTTCACCCCCGGCCGTTATCTCATTCCGGAGTCACTTCACCACATACATGCTCCGTAAATCAGAAAGAGGAGGTTAAAGGAAATGCAAGGAGCTGGTCGAGTTTTCAAAACGTTTTAGCTTCTTAACCAAAATCAACACATATAAGCCAAATACTTAAAAAACGATGGAAAAGCAAGTCTTAGTACTTGATGGTTCACCACTACTGTATACCACAGCGGCAGGGCGCGGGGCACGATTTTGATAAGATTCCAGACCTTTTCAGCCGGCATGTTGTACCAGGCCTTTGCAATCGCAGCCTTGAGATGATCGGACGTTTTTGCTTGACTCTGTGACCCCTGGCTTGCAACATAGTCCCATACGTGTTCAATAATGTTAAGATTAGGCCTTTTCGACTGATTTTTTTACCTGAAGGCAATTTTGGCCATACTGATGTGATTTTGAAATGGGACATCCTCCCATGTAATGTCCCACTTCTACACAACGTAAATAATGACGGCGACCTCTCGTCGCCGGGTGCTCCAGCGTTAATATACCCCGCCCCAAGAAAATCTCCAGACATTTTGCGGCACCGCTAGATATCCACCTGCTTTCACAATCAATCCCAGTCCAATATAGTGATCTTCCTTGGTCCAGCACCTCAAGCTAAAAACCCACTGATAATTTGCTTTGGACCTTTCCATGAAACCTGATAATATTATATTTCTCATGACATTATTAATGATAATGGAATATTTCGTATAGCACCCAAAAGTGATCCTTGTGCACTATCCTGTAGGTCCCAATTTTGACATACTTGTCCACATCCTCACATCCACAAGTATATTTCGGAGTGTATGAGCAAGTGTGCGATATGGTACTATCACTCCCATGCATCTCTTAGCAATTTCTCTAGTACAGAAATGAAAACATAAACAATGTTTGGAGTTGTAGCTAATCGCCTTGACATGGGCTAATAGATCCCATAGCTGCTTATTTCTCATACTCCATGCTGTCGTTGCCATGGCAATAGTCTCTTGAAGACTTTTTGTCACTGAACCCCCTTTTGATTGGGGCATTGCCATAAGAAGATAGCCTTCTACTTGGACCCAAAGCGACAATAATAGCATCAATCTATCAGCCAATTATGATTCCTTTCAGAAACCGAGGCATCTGGCGTTCCTATAATCCTCCCTTCAGTAATAGATTGAACAATTTCCCATTCATCATCAGTACCATCACGCAAATCCGCTACTCGATGTGCATTCCACTCCTTTTGGCAGGCTTGATGTAGTCGTCTGGCGTTTTCCACTTTAGATATGATGGGATTGAAGATGAAATCATCTTCTCTTCCTGTCATTGTATGTGACGCATTACTAGATCCGCGAACATTATTCAACCAATCTTGTAAAATTACCGGGATGCCACGACTTCCAATCATTCTACCTAATACTGATGTCAAAGATTGTTTTACCGTCGAACTAGTAAGCATCCATCAATGACATTTCGTTTCCTTTCCAACCAACTCTGAATAACTATCACCTAATAAAGATCGACAAGCCGCTTTTGCTCCTGCCGAGTAAGATCAGGTAACTTATTACCCGCTAGTCCCCCTTATGCACCATTTCTAGCTTTGTAAATTAGTCGAAGCAGCTGTAAAATTAAGGGTAACGAGGTTTATAAACATGGGCTTCTAGTAGTCGCGTTTAACACTTCTGCTAATTCTTCTCCCGACGCTGGTTGGTAGGAGATGTTGTAATTGGGCTAAAACCCCACAGTACCCCTTCCTATGTCTCTAATTACCTTGCCAGGTATTGGCGCTAGGTCCTCAAGACCATTCTCTTCAGTCGTGTTCCCTATCGCCCGTATGGCTTGTCTCCATCCTAGTGGTTCTCACGGCTTGAAGGCAGGTACTTTGTAGTACAACTAGACCCACAGAGCATTTTCTTTTGCCAGGCGCGTCACTGAGGGTGCTGTCGATGTGTGTGTCGGCCGTGGTTGTTAAAGCTAAGCTATAGGATGCTTAATCTCTATTTTTGGGAGCAAACCTGACAGATATTTGGATTTTTCACTCCGACAAATAATATGTAAATAACGTAATTCAGCAGTTTATGGCCGACACCAGATTATGACCGGTGATAAGCCGATTATCCAATTATGTGTCATAATTTCAGATAACAGTAAAATGATTGGTCAGATTTATTTCGCAGCAGATTATGGCTGCCATACTGTGCCAATTCAAAATTATATGTGTACTTGAACATTCTCTTTCCATATATTTTTTGCAGCTCAAAAAATCGGCCATAATCTCAATAAGTACGAATCTAAATGTCCGCTTTCTTCTATCCGTGTGACCTCAATTGTGATTGGATAAGGACAGCGCTGTCGCATAGGACTTCTGGTCAAAATAGATATTAAGAAAACAGCAGGTCAAAATGTGCTGTTGGTGAAAAGTTATGATCAAAAAGCTAAGGTACCCGATTCCCGGCCATAAACTGCTGAAATACGTTACTTTTATTATGACCAAGAAAAAGCAAATGAAAATTTTTCACGATCCTGTGGTATGGAATAGCCCCGCCCGTTAATAATCAGGGTATATTAGACGATTCTGCTATCTAATATAACCTGTAATACGTTATCGCCTTTGAGTTGGTCAGGGCCCTCTATATCTAATATGGAGAGCAATATCAAGCCAATTTTTGGAGCCTACTGAAGTACATATATGATGGTACACCTTCTCACTGATAACCAGGCCTCTTAAAAGTAGGTAGTGTGTCGAAAAAAGTACAGAATGCCAATAAAATTTGGACTTTTTTACCCAAAAAAACGTACAAAAACAGGGCAAGCCCAAGTGGGTCAATGTGCTTGTGGGATTTCTGCTTTATTAGTTAATGTATCATTAGAAAAACGCCCCTATTCTTCTAATATTTCTTCCATGTACTTCACTCCATGTTACTCACTTCCTCCACCACAATGTACCGTCATCTTGGTCACTGCCACAAACTCGGCCGCATCTTTAAACCCGATTGCAGCACGAAAATTGCTGCACGGGTAGCCTCCCGATGGATAAAGTGCTACTGCATTGAACACGTCGTTTCCATCAGAATCCGGTAATGGGAATATAACTAACTACAAAAGCACAACAAGCAACAGCATGCACATTTGTATGGGCATCTCTACTGAGTGCCGATCAAACGACAGAAAATCCTACGCCCGTCCTTCGCGGTTCCAACGGTACTTACTTGATTGTTTTTTATCTTGAAGTTTGTTTGCTGCAAGAGTGGCTAATTTGCATTCTGCCAGATCCCCATACAATTTTGAGGGCCCCAGTCCCGATTTTGTCGCATAGACCCCACCTACCCAGCAAAGGTAGGAAGTGGATCTGGGCTTGCACGACAAACTTACTAGAACAGCGAGTTTAAGACTAATGCTCTCCCCAGGAGGTGACCCTGGTCAAGAAAGGAAACCTCCGGATAAGGCGGAGGAGGCAGGAGATGGAGAAGTACCGCCAAGGGAAGGACAAGGGGGTGAGGATCAGCAAGTAATTGATGAGATTGTACCGGAGACGCCTGAAGAAAGTGATCGTCAGGAAGAGACTACGGGGCAAGCATCAAATGAGCAACATGGGAAGGAGGCAGTTATTGATTTAACGGAAGGAAATCAGAATGCAGATATGCCGGAGGAGGAAAGCATGCAAGGAATCGAGGAGTCGTGTCAGGAGGTAAGCAAGAAAGAGGAGGACCGGAAACAGTCCGTAGTGGGTAAACCAAATTCGCCAGAGGAACTGGCTCTTGTCCTTTTTCATACCCTCACAGAGGCAGAAATGCCCAGACCACGATTACAAACGTGGTTAGATCTGACTTCGCAGCTGTTCCAAGTTTCCTACTACTCCACAAAACGCACACAACGAGGTGGCAAGCAAGTCAAGGAACAAAAAATTAAGTTGTCGAACCCGGAACTGGAACGTTTGATTGACTTATTCGAGTTATTGGTAGTAAAGCATAAACTTAGCTGGAAGGTGTGGTTCCAAAAGGCGCTAGATGCTTGGCAATTGGCGCTTAAACTCAACAAACCACTCGGCACAATTCTGGCCCGTAAGATAGGAAGTTGTCAAGTGGAAGTAGAGGTAAAGGGACAGAGTATATTGGAGGGATGGCTCCATAAAGTCACCGGGAAGAAAGCAGAAGCGGTCAAGGTTAAGCCTAGGTACACTGCCTATATGTTCAACCCGGATGTTTATTCATCAGATCGAATTGCTACTCTGACGAAAGTATGTGAAAAGGAGTGGAGTGGCAAGGATAAGCAAAAGTTTAGGGACGGAAGTCCGGAAGAATGGCAAATTGTGAAGGGTCTAGCAGAAGGAACGATTTTATCGCGTACGCTGCCCCAATTCTTACATCAAATCATGACATCAAACGATCGTTTACGGCTAATTCTAACGATAAGAGTGAGAGTAGAAGGATGTTTAATTATGGATTTACAGGGGGAAGCAGCGATAAAAAAGGCATTTCAGAGCACGAAAAGCCTGCAGGAAAGCATAGCGACAGCGGCGACAGCACGTGGAATAGCGAATGAGCGATTATGGGAAATGCTAGGTAAGGTCAAATCGATAAGTTATAATCAATCAGACCACAGCCTCCATCTGCACTTCCTAACACGTGAGATATCCAAAAGATATGAAGAGCTGAGTGTGCCGTATCACAAACAAATCCACGTGTTAAGAAACTTACACGCGAAAGAGAAGATAGACGAACCGGTATGGTCGCGACAGGTATCAGGAGTAAGTGCGGGCATGGGATTTCGGCCAGATTACTCGATCATCATGCGGAATGTAACACGCAATATCGACATTATGCGGCTACATGGTTTTCTCCAATCGGTGATCACAGTAGATTTCCGCTTTGAAGAACTGGACTCTGGAGGTCCACTTTCTTCAACATCACTTGATTGGGAAATCGTAATTGCAGCAAGTGGTTGCCCGAAGAAACTAAAAGATGTCTGGAGAGTGCTGTGGTGTGGGCATACCTTGACCTTAGAACACCCAAAGACGAGGGGAAAGATACATTGTCTACGCTGTGGGGAAGCTGGACATCAAATACGGAGTTGTTCATTAGCCCAAAAAAACATACAGGAAGAGCATTGTCTTACAGTGTCAGTGGAAGAAGCGGAGCTAATCGACACGCCAGAACCAATTTTTGACAGCATGGAGACGTTGATAACGGAAGTCAGGAAGCATTGTGATGAGCAGGATGCGTTGTTAAAAAAACGCCGACTCAAAGAACAGGAGAAACAGATGACCAGCAGCGTAACAGAACAACAGGCGCTACAGAGGGATGTTCAACCGCATATCGACAAAGCACCGGCCCCCACGTCAGCGAAGACCGAACAAGAGGGCCCTGAACCAGCACTGAACCTCGCGTCAGCAAAAACAGGAACGGGAGCGAACGACTGGATGGTAGTCACAAAAAGGAGAAATGGGACAGCATCGCGAACCAGGGTACAGGAAAACAGTGAGATGGGACAAGGAGTGCAGAACCACCCGCTGCCACAGAAGGTAACGGCAGAGGCACAATCTAACGGTAACAGTACGTTGAAGGCGGCAGTCACTAAAGTGGATAGTGCAGTCGGACCGAATGACAAAAACATAAAAACGGAACCGGAACCGGAACCGAAACCGGTAAAAACAAAAATTTTGTCAGGATTTAAGGATAAAAATCGCGGTACAGTGGGAGCGCAACGACGACTACAGGATAACTCCGATGTGTTAATTGTAGAGGCGCGAGTAAAGGCGGAACTAGGGACGTACAGTATGACCCTGGCACAGACAGAAGGACAACTACAACCGTTTCCGTGGGAAGCAGCACCGGAGGTAACAGTACAGGAAGGAAACCTAAACGATGCGCTATTGGCGATGGGGCTGCAACAAGTGAGGACCCCAGCGACCGGAAATTGTCAAGCATATAGTGTCGTGCAGGCACTTTTTAATTCCTCACTTGAAGACAGCCCCAAGATATTAGAACAGGCGACGGCATGTTTAAAAAAAGGAGGAGCAGCGAGAGGTATGTCAGACTTCAAGGCGAAGTTCCCTGCCGGGGTTCGCAAACAAACGTTACGTAGTTTGGGCAGGGGATACGAAAAAATGGCGGCTAAACAATCGGAACTGGAGTTTAAGCAGTATCTCAAGGATTACGGCAACAGTCCGTCTGCGTTAGATGCGACGGTAAATAGTCAGAATTGGGGGAGTAACGACACTCTTATTTGCCTAGGTACGCTACTACAAAGACATATATTCGTGATAAGCATGGATGTGACAAGCGGGATACCAGGAGTTATTCATTTCGCGCCAGAAATAAGGGTGCAACAACGGCGAAAATTTGCCACGTGTGGCGAATTTCCCATCTCGTTAAGACAATGCGTCAAAGAAGTGATCCAGATGAAAAATGCGGCCAAGGAAGGTAAAGGTAAGCTACCCCTAGTTCTTCATTTCGAGAACATTCACTATCAGGCCTACGTCCACGGCTGGAGGTCGACAGAAGAAGAGACGACGATAGTTGCAGTACAGCAGGACGTGGAAATGATGGAAGCAGCTGGAGGTGGAGGAGTGAATAAACGGACGAGAGGAGAGGAAGGATCGACCGTACTAAGGGGTCAAGTGTTGAGTGGACCCAAGGACTGGTCGCCCGGAAAGCTAATCCAAGCGCAAGTTGAACAGTTACTACGGGAAGAGGATACGCGGCATCACGGATTGTTGAAGTTTTTGGTGGAAACAGCCATGTACCTGCCGGAGCATCGACAAGCGGAGTTATTACGAGCAGACGTTGAGAATAATATGGTTTGCCAAACACTCGCAAAAACATACAATATATCAATCGATATATTAAGGGAGTGGCACAACACCACAACTGGAACATTAGTGTTGACAGACCAGTCGGGGAAAGGACAAGGAGTTGATTCAAACGTTTCGGTGAGAGCACAGTTAGAAGACTCCAAGGAGAGCGAGAAGATTGCAGATGCGGAGCAGCAAAGAACGCGAAAAAAACGGGCAGTTGACGAAGCTTACCAGTCCCCCAATAAGGACGAGACAGTCGGCACACAAGCGGTGCATAGGGATCTATTCGCAGAGGGTCAGTTGGAGAGAATGGACATAGAACCTGCCGGGGGTACAGAATCCCTAGCGGAGCAGGTGTGGAATTCGATGAGTCAGGTATGGCCACATCAGCAAGTAGCACCATTCCCGACTATAAATGCATCGGCAGACGTTTGGTTGAAGGCAGTGAGGAAGGACAGCCTAGCGATTGCACAACTCATGGAATATAGTGACAAGCCGCATATCATTATTCGGAGATTAAGTAACGAAGTGTTAGTCGAAATGGCTAAAGGGTGGAGACGTCAATTTTGGGAGGAGTTGATCACCTTAGGAACCTCAGCCGGGGCAGCGTCAGAAGTGGAGAATTTCCTCACGGATTGGGCGCAGTGCGTAAGTATTCTAGGGGACGAAAAACAACGCGAAGTGATGCGAGCAAGCGGACACCACTGGAAGACCCTCAAGGAGCTCAATTATGGAGATAATCCGTTGTGGCCGTTGTGTGGACCTCATAGGCAGCTAAAAGTTGCTTTCACGGCTTTATGTGCACATGTGTATAGCAAACAAATAGCAGCGATAATTGGAGAAGCGGCTCTCCCGAAGGATCCGATATGGGTGAAGATCAGACGTTATCAGACGGCCCGCGTCAGGATATCCGGGTTTCGCGTGTTAGCACAAAGGCTGGAGGCGGACGACAGTTCTGCATGGATGGACATAACAGATTTCTTCATCACAACATTAACTAACGTCTCTCTGACCGACAGGGAACCTGAATCCGTCGATATGGACCAGGCGAACGACGTCAAGCCCCGAGGTGCACTGGCGCCTCATTGCTACTAAGGGCAAGACACGCTGTACCACGGAAGAAGAGAACATATCGGCAATGCTCACCGAGATGGATAGATACAGTAGAATCACGGTAGTGAGGGCAGAGACGAGGGATGTCAGCCAATACAGGACGGAAGCAGACAGGGGAGAGTCGGACTTTCGAGTAATCACGCAGAATGCTAGAGGCTTCTCGGCAGGATCCAGGCTTGCATGGCTACAGTCGTGGAGAAATCTACCGGTGACAGCACGCCCCGTCTGTATTTTGATCCAAGAAACGCACATTACAAGCAAAAAGGAGGCCGAAGATCTAACGACGCAATGGGAACGTATGTGGAATCATACAGATGTAACTTACCGTTTGGCTTTGTGGAGTGTAGCGCTGAAAAAGACAGGGGGTGTGGGAATATTATTAACACCGAGGCAAGGATGGACTCTACGACCGTGGCGGACGAGCGGCTGAACTGAGCGAATCATAGCGGTGGAGATCAATGAATGGAAGTGCGTAAACATATATGCACCTTCGGCAAGCGAGAAGGAAAGGGCGCAGTTTTATAAAAGCATTGAACCGTGGAACCTTCGGCAGCAATCAAACGTGATTCTCGGCGGGGACTTTAATTGTGTGGAATCCCCACCATTAGGCAGAACCGGGCCAATGCGCAGACGAACCACGGAATGCCCAGAGCTGACAAGATTACTACTAAGGTGGTTGCAGGACGCGGCAGTGGTACAGTTTACGGCGGGGCGATACGAAGAGAGGGAGAATGTTCTTGAATACACATTTTGGAGGGGGGAATCGGCCAGTCGCATCGACAGATTCTACATTTCAGAAGGTAAATTTGAGTGGGTTAACCGAGTCAGAACCAGTGTACCAGGTCTACCTTCGGATCATGACCAAGTCGAGATTCTCGTCCGTCAACCTCGGGGCGGACGACAAAGGACAAGAAACCACCACTTCCGATTACAATACCCGATCCGAGGAGCTGGAGGAGTCAGAGTGCAAGATGAAATAAGGGAGCTAATGGAGACGTGTGATGTCACTGAATCAGTCGGGGCAGCAAGATGGGATGAGGTCAAGGATTCTTGGGTTGCGGCGATAATTCGTGTACGGTCGAGAGTGGCGCAAAGGAGGAGACGCCATGCAAAATACCTAGAACAGGCACTGTATGGAAGAGTCACTAGCCGAGAGCAAATATTGCAGATCACGGAAAATAAAGTCACAAGGTGTAACCAGGTAAGGATTGCAAGACGTTTTTGTAGGTCTAACGAAAATCTCCGGTGGCTGTATCAGCGAACAGCAACGTGGGAGAAGGATCAACGAGTAGAGGAGATCATCTTGCAGGACCAGACAGAGTTGTCAGCTCAGGACATGTCTATACCAGATAAATTCGTGAAGACGTGGCAGAACATACTCGGAGCAATACATAGAACAACACAGGACGAGGAGGTGTCACAGCAGATCCAGGAGTTAGTGAAGAAGTGGGAGCACAGGCGAGTCTCATCGGTGGAAAACGACAGTCTGCTGGCACCAATACAGGCGGAAGACATTACACTAGCGATCAAACGATTGGAAAGACGGAAAGCGGGTGGACCCGATGGGATCAACAACGACTTCTTCAAGGATTTTGCAGGGGAACTCAAGCCAGATTTGTTACAAGTGTACAACGATGTGCTAAATGGGGCAAAACCACCTAACTCGTTCCTGGAAGCAGTGATCATTCCACTCAAGAAAAAGGGTGAGTCGACTAATGCAATGGATTATAGACCCATATCTTTGTTACAGACGAGCTACAAGATATTTGCGAAGATATTAGCGGCGAGGTTACAAGCGTTTCTCGGGCGATTAATTGGCGATTCTCAGCAAGGATTTGTTTATGGAAGACGAATGGATCGCGCAGTTGTAATGATGATGCATGTTTTACAGCATCGGCAGCAGGATCAAGGTCAGACGCAAGCAAACGATTTCGGTGGAGTTTTACTAGTGGATTTCGCTAAGGCTTACGATACAGTGGATAGGTTTTATTTGATGACGACGTTGCGAAGTTTTGGTTTTTCAGAGCGCTTCATAGCGCTTATGAAGGCACTACACAACGGAACGACAGCGCGGTTTCTAGTTAATGGCCAACTCTCGGAGTCGTTTCCGGTAATTTCAGGAATACGCCAAGGGTGTCCGCTGGCACCGTTGCTATTTATATTAGCTGTGGAGCCGCTAGGAATGGCGATAGAACAACACCAAGGTCTACATGGAATACCGATCAACGGAGACATTTCGCAAAAGGCACACACTTTTTCAGCATTTGTGGATGATTCCACGATTTTCTTCACAAAAGCGGACCAAGTTGACGAGGCATTAACAATTTTGGAGAGATTTGGAAAATTATCCGGTCTGAGAATGCAACCTGCAAAAAGTCATATTCTCCCGCTGGGACAGGCATCGTCACGGTTAGAGAAGGTGGGGATACCATTGATAAAGGAGAACGACACAGTGCGATACCTCGGATATCAAGTGGGTAAGAAAAACATGGCAGAAACGAACTGGGCGGAGCGCATACGAGCAGTACAACGGAGGCTACTTACAGCTACGAAGTGTGAACGTCGGTTATGGAACGGGTTACCCTCCTCAACTCGATAGCACTGCCAACCATTCTATTCACCGCAAAAGTCTTTGAACCGGACCAGCAGACGTACAAGGATCTTATCCATATGCAGAAGAAGTTCATTTGGACCAACAAAACAACATGTGAACCGGGACGACACAAGATGTCACCACATCTACTGTTTATACCAAGACATGCGGGAGGGCTAGATATCGATTCCAGTCGCCATACACACGTTAGCCGTCAAGGAGGCAACAATGTGGTTACTCGAGCCGAATGATAGATATACGCAAGCGTGGAGGAATTGGTGTCAATTGATTAAACCGGATAAGACTAATGTGTGGGTGTCGCCATGTAGAACGACTGGGGGGCGAAACACTACAAGACGAGGACCAAAGATGTCTCAGGTGCTGTTCCACCTCTCAAGGGCTTTAGGACCAACGCATGAAGAAGAAACAAAGATAGAAAGGTACGTGAAAGTTAATGCAGGTGTGTTAAACAGAAAATGTGTCACACAGCCAGCCAGTTCGAAGGAAATTCTGCGGCCGGGAGAACAAGTCCAAGTTCAAGCTGATCTTGATGACATCGACTGGCATGAATATGGCAGACAAACGCTTAAGGCTTTCTGGGGAACTTTTTCGTGGTGTAATAACCCCTGGATCAGGGATGAACACGCAGAAGTACTGGCACCATGTAAATTCGCGAAACTGCCGGAGTCTACCATAAAGGACTTACACATTAGACGAGTGGGGAGGACCACGTTTCACTGGACAGTACAAGGAACGGAACCGAGAAGTCACTCAAGAAGGACAGTAGGAAGATGGTTATTGAGTATCATCCTGTGCTCGCCGAGGGTGGCGATAGGGGCTGAAATCGGTGAGGCAGGACAACCGAAGCTGCTGAGCAATCACGATCACTGGAATTCAGTAGATTGGAAGGTGGACACAGCAAGAGAGGTGACAGGCACGTGCACAATAACTGGTCAGAAGTGGACGTTACGTCAGCGTGATGATGGCATATACTGGGACGAACCAGAGGGCGGAGCACGGAGAAGTACCAACTCAAGGGAGACCAGAGAGATGGGAGAACACCTACGGGTGAAAGGACTAGTATTTGCGGCGCACCCAAGAATGCATAATTATCCATGGACGATCAAAGAAGGGATAAATATGTGCGCGGTGAAAAAAGGGATCAGAAGGTCCTTTCGAGATTACTATTATAAGGCATTATCAAGTGCTCTTCCAAGAGTTCGGGAGCGGTGGAAATGCATGCGCGCGAAATCAGAATGGAATTGGAATATGCAGGAGCAGACACCAGCGGAGATCTGGAAGCATGACAACTTGCTATCAGACTATCAATTGTGGAGCATATACCGAGCAGCTACGTTTCAACTAAATGTCTATTACGATGGATATTTAACGCAAGGAAGGTGTGCACTGGATGAGCAGTGCCAAACACCTGGGAAAGGGGTCACACATATTGTGTGGGGGTGCAGTCGGGCGAAACAATTATGGGCCCGACTTTTAACATGTTGGAACGGCTGCAGTATCTCGAATGCTGAGCTGGAACAGTATAGGAGATTTGTCGCCATTAGGAAACCGCCGGAAATTTCAGAAGCACTGGGGTTATGTTTGCAGACGAGATGTGGAAAGAAAGCAGAGGAATGCAAGGAAGCGCTGGCACGGGTATGGAAAGGAATCTGTTCGCTTGGAATTACGTGGTTGTGGTTTATGCGGAATGAGCGCGTGCATAAAGGGATTCATAGAAGTGCGTATGAACAATTACAGCTAATCTGGGCAAAAATTATGAAGCACTTGTTAGCAGTGGCGTATTTCGAAAGAAGCAGAACAGCGACCAGAATTCGCGGGATTCGCATGCTAATAGGTCTGGAGTGTCTAGAAGAAAATGGCCGGGAACAGTCAAGTGATGAACATAGTGTTTTACTACCTGTATCGCAGGTGGATAGCTCATCAGAGACGGTGGTGGGACTAGATCGTGCACTC
>MIQA02019652.1:0-25194 GCA_001887855.2 Sclerospora graminicola
AGTGGGAAGCTGGCCGGATCAGGATCTAGTCACGATCCGGGTCACCTACCCGTAAAAAGACCGGATTGGCAGGAGCCGGATTATCCAACCCGCAAAGATAGACCTCGTTTAAAGGTAGAAGAAGAAAAGCTGGACGGCCTATCACATAAGGTTAAGGATACCGATCTGGAGCGTGCCCGCCATCTTCACGAGTTTGGGCAGTTCTTGTGGACGGATAAGGTCCTGAAGATAACACGGCCAAAAATCCTAGGTGGGTTAAAAGTTCCCGTCTCTCCCCTAGCCCTCTCAGACGGTCACGTGTCCCTTACTAGAGGACTATTCGATCAACTCCAACAAGCCGGCATTAACACCGGCGTGTTCGATCAGAACCAGTTGTTCGATCTGAAGGCAGGCAGGTTGAAGGAGGCATCCAGCGCACTGCACGACCACTTGGTACCGTTAGTGGTCTGCTCTCCGTTAAAGCAGATGACAGCAACAACTGGAGTGGCGCCGCCCTCGCCGCCGGCAGTAAGCAGACCGGCCGAAAATTATACTTGGGTGTTCTCAGCTCGAGTCTGCCCCTTCAGAAGCGGATTCAACCGACTCATCGGTCGGTAGGTATTACCCGTATGACGCTTGGACCAAGAAGAGCAGCACGTGTGGCGACGGCCATGAGGTTTGGAGGATATGAAGATCCGGATACGCCCGAGCGGAAGGAAGCCAGTCAGTACAGCGTACAGACCCGGACGGCGACGGCGGGCCCAGAGCCAAGGACGAAGACGCGGACGGGCGGATTAAGAAGGAATGTCGATCTGTCAGCCCGGCCGCCCCCCAAATCGCCCCGCGAGTAGACCCTCAGGCGAGCCCTCAAGTTCCGGATCACCTTCATAACATGTTTTCGGCGATGATGAAGCCACTGGGTGCCAGTCGCGGCAGTCCGGGGTCACCGGACTAGCCGGCTCGTTGTGGGAGTTGGTGCCCCAGCCAGTTCAGGACTATGCGAGGGAACCGATTGACGAAGCCATGGAGTCGGTGCAGTCCAAGAAGAGTGAGCCCCGTGCCGTCCCGCCAAGCCGGACAGGTCGCCGAACCGGACGGCAAAGAATAGGAAGCTGTCTCTCAGCGACGTAGATATGGAATCCGGCAAGTCGGCCCGGTGCCACTATGATCCGGATGACCTGGATTTGGGGATGGCTCGCCAAGCCAATGTGGCCTCAGCCCAAGCGTTTGGGCTGGACTCAGGGGCGATTACAAGGGTGCGGATGTCAGCCACGTCCGAGTAAAAGGATTTCACTGGACGGGACATGAACGATGACCAAGCCCGAGGATGGCTGAGCAAGACGAAGTCGGCATTTCTCAGAGACCGGACGCCGGACTATGAGAAGAGCCTGATCTTCGGAGACTTGATGATGGTTCCGTCTAAATACTGGATCCAACAGCTCAGACGGGGAGTCCGAGATGATTGGAAGAAACTGGTTGAAGGTTTTGGAGAGCAATACTGCGGATCGGGAATGTCGGTAGCGCGCCAATATTTCCACACCAAGAAGCGTGCGGACGAGACCCCTCTGGAATACCTCCATCGCCTTAACGTCGCTGAATGAGGGCAAACATACCGTTAAAGAAGATGCAGCCGGTCGGAAGCCGCTCGGGAACATGTGGAGCATTTTATCAGCACGTTGGACGATCGGGAGCTGGTGGGCCAGCTGGCGTTACTGCGATTGAAGAATACCACGGAGCTGGAACTGACGCTGCGCACCTACCAAAGAGAGAAGAAGCGAGGCCAGTTGGAACCGGCCGATTCAAGTCACGTTTTAACCCGGATCAAGGAAGCCGGCCGCCATCCACCACGACGGCCCGAGCCGTCCGAATGGTCGCCCGAGAGTCGGATGCAACTAGATCGGAAGAAGAGTACCAGCAGTCTGGGGGCGAATCAGAGGAGGAGCAGTACCGGTACCTGTTCTCGGCGGAAGCCAGTCAGCATCCAGATGCCAGCTAGGTCCAGCCAACAGAAGGGTTTCCCGGCTCGAACTGACCAGGATTACCCAAAACGGAATGTACCCACTGTGGGTCCATCAAGCATGACGACCGGAGCAGTTGGAAGCGGCTGACCTGCAAGAAGTGCGAAAGGAAAGGACACCCGGCGGAACACAGTTTGTTCACCTGCAAGACCTGCGGGAAGTGCACGAGGCGGGACTGTGCCCCATTGAAGAATTCTACAACCAGATGAAGAAGTGGTACGTCCGACCAAGCATGCTGGAATGTTGCCGCCCGGGGTGGAAAAGATGTAAAACTAGAACGCTCGCTAGGTTGGAATCTGGCTCGAACCGAGCGGTCTAGTGTTAGCATCTATGCGTATGTCGGTAAGGAGGATAATCAGGAAGCGAAACAAAGCGTAACCGACAGTACATTTAAGTTTGACGATTACGTCATCCGGTCCCCGGGCAGCACGGCTGACCCCTTCCTGGTGGCCAGTATACGGACGGACGAATATTCTCGGTCTGAAGTGCTTATGGAATTGAACCTGCTACCTGGGGAATCACGAGGTTATTGGAAATACCATTCGCCGGATAAGTGGTTCAAGCAAGCCAAGGCGGATGGTAAAATCAATAACCAGAAGGCTACCATGCTGTTTGACTCTGGCGCAGAAGTATCTATCGTGGACACCACCTTTGCTCGTAAGGTGGGTTGTGAAAAGACGAGACAAAGCGGCAGGAGTGTATCGGCACTGGAGAAAGTTCATACATGACCCAAGGAAGAACAAGAGTTAAGATTACGTTGGCTGGGCCTTTGGTGTATTACTTTACCGCCTGGGTAGGTAAGCTAGCCGGGCAGGATGCAATTCTGGGGATGGACTTTATGATCCCAGCCAACAAACGGCTAGATTTATCGCATGGAACATTGACGTTACCAGATGAGATGCAGATCCAGCTCGCCGGCCGGCGACCCTTATATGGTGCCCACGTCCAGTTCCTCAAGTTAGGTCAGTTTGTAACGGTACCAGTGGGAAAAGCGGTGGAAGTAATGTACGACCACACGACAGGCGGCATAAGTTATGACTGACAAGGGGCGAGTGTTGGGTACCCTCGCTTGTCAAAGGGGATGGTCATCTCAACTACAAAAGTGTGACCAATATCTCAGAAAGGCACCTCACCTTGCATGAAGATGTGATCATTGGAACGTGGCCGACCGAGGACAAGGTGCCCCGCCGGCCGGGTTATGTCACTATTGGTCAAGACGCTATATCAAGTGGCAAAACCTGACCTTTCAGGCAACCAACGATTTGGTCAGCGAAGAGGAAGTAGTAGAAGAGGACCAGACTCCAATGGTGGCCAAACCAGAGTACCGGACCCCTTCTAGGATATTGACGCGGAGCCGGCCATCGCCGGATCCGGCGGAACGTACTGGCCGAGACCCTGCCCCGATCGCTGAACTGGTTTTGCCCACCCCGACGAAGACGGACGAACGACAGGATCAGGAGAAAAGACAAAGCAGAGTCACATGCGCGGCCACCTCCGATGCCGGACGGCTTGACGAACAAGATGATACCGGATCAACCCATCCCGCCGATCAGAATTCGAAAATAGCCGGAGGCGGATCGACCGAACCGACCGACCCGGATCAGGAATTAGTCGAAGCTGACCAAGTCTGCATGCATGAAGGGGGCGAGCTATATGTTGAAGGCATGGAGGATCAGATGGGGTGCTACCTGAGGTAACCCCCTGCCCACCAGCAGTCACTATCGACGATCTACAAGTGGGAGACCCAGATGTGAACACCCCGGAAGAGATCAGCAGGCTGAAGGATATCATATGGAAAAGAAACATCCGCTGATCGACCAGGAAACGCACTGCCTCCGGCCGCCCATGGGGCGGTATGCGACATTGATGTGGGAAACGCCAAGCCAGTGGCGCAAAGGTGCCGGAGAGTCGCCCCCGAGTATCGGGAAAAGCTGTCAGAGTTTATCAAGGGACTGCTGGCCACCAAGATAATTCAGCCGTCCACCTCGCCATGGGCTTCGCCCATTGTAACCATTATTAAGAAGAATGGGGTGGATATAAGGCTGTGTATCGACTACCGGCTGGTAAACCGGTTGACTAAGATAATGGTTTACCCGATGCCGTTGATAAACGGCTTGCTGGAGGATTTGGATAAATTTTTGTGGTATTGCTCATTGGACATGGCCAGTGAATTCTGGGTGGTCTCGATCACCGATCATGCACGGGAAATCTCTGCGTTCGTGACACCCTTCGGATTGTTCGAGTAGAACCGGATGCCGTTCGGCCTAAAGAATGCTCCGTAGATTTACCAGCGGCTAACAGATAACGCGTTGTATGGACACTTCAAGATCAAGGCGGACCAAGATCCTGCTCTGGTCGGTGATGTGTTCGCAGAAGGTGATCGGGACCTCGACCCAAAACCTTCAGTTTTGGGGCGGCGGTCTTACATTGACGACATTCTTGTGACGGCGACTACTTGGGATTTACTATGTGAAAAAAGTTGATGATTACGTGTGAAAAGTGGAATCTCTCGATTAGTGTGGTGAAGAGTTTCTGGGGAAAGACTAAGGTGACCTATTTGGGTCATCAGGTTTCGATTGCCGGATTGGAAGCTAATCCGAAGGATTTGGAGTCCTTGAGTAATCTGCCTTTCCCGCGGCCTTTGAAGGTCATGCAATCTTTTTTTAGCAGTCTGAATTACTACAGTCGGTACGTTGAGGATTTCGCGGTCTATGCTGCGGTTTTGTATGAATTATGGGAGGTGGATTACCACAAGCTGAGAGAGCAGGATAGGCAAGGGGAAGTGCGAACCGAGCCAGCAATATCAGCCAATGGTATGCCGCCCAGGTCAAATATTTCCACCATTGGGACATCGCCCGAGTCAACTATTTCCACCAATGGAATGTCGCCCGGGTCAACTATTTCCACCAATGAGGTGCCGCCCTTGTCTATCCAGACAGGCAGCCGGCTGCCTAATTCCTGTGCGGCCGGGCCGGATGATCACATGACCCGGGTGATGGTAGCCTTTGGCATGCTGAAAGCAAAGATGGCGACCACACCAGTCCTGAAGCATTTCAATGTTAATAAGGTTCCTGTGGTCATCATCAATGCTAACAAGTGGGCTATCCCAGCTGCCCTTGTGCAGGATCATGACGGAGTGTATTGTCCTGTGACGTTCACTAGCCGGACTCTGAAGGCTAATGAAGTTAACTATGGGCTAGTGGATAAAGAAGTTTTGGCTTTACTACGGATCCTGGATGTGTGCTATACTATGCTGGTGTCTCGACCTATTAAGGTACTATCTAGACGGTCGACCCTGTCATGGCTTCTGACGGCAAATGGAATTGACGGTCGGCTGGGTAGATGGGCTGCTTTGCTGTCTCAGTGGTCTCTAGAAGTAATCAAGTGTACCAAAGGAGAAGAGGAGATACTGGGCACGTTAGCGGCCAGCATCACCCCAAGGGCAGAAGTGGAGGAAGCGCTGATAGCCATAGCGCCTCGGAAACAGCCGCGACAATCCATCATATTACCACCACCAACAGTGGGACCCACAGAAGAACTGATGGTTCTGAGTTTTGACGGGTCGGCAAGTGTAAAAAGGGAGTAGGTGCTTATAGTGATATCTTATGGAAGTTGCCCGAGTGGAAAGTGGTTGCGGCTGCTTCAGATTTCACGCCTGGCATAACCGTGAATGAGGCGGAGTACCGAGGACTGTTACTTTGCCTAAATATACCGGCTGGCCGGACGCAGGGGCGGATCATCATATGCGGTGATTCCAATCTGGCGATCCGGCGAATCACAGGAAAATAGACGACAAGGCTCCCCGACTAAGACTTTTGACTGATCGGTTATGTTCGCCCTGCGGAAATGGCCAGAACATGAATTATTACATGTCAAACGGGACTGGAATAAGAGTACAGATCACTTGGCTACGCTGGCCATGCGCGACGAAGTAGGGGTCACGGCTTCCGATCCAGTCTTGTTATCAGATATGGCAGGGATCAATCGGCTGCCCGAACTTATCCATCCGTCCAACATGGAGGAGGTAACCCGGGTGAACGGTAACCCGGGTTAACGCCGTCACTCGGTCACAAAAGCGCCGTTCTTTAGCCGCTGGCTCATCATCTCCAGAAGCAATGAACGAAGGGATAGAGCAACAGTTGCGGGCAGAGCGGATTCTCTAAGCGCAAGACGAAGAGGAGTGGATAGTGGATCTCAAAGCCTACTTGAAATGGGAAGTGGAGAAATTGAGTGCCGAACAAGCTAAGGAATGTCTTAAGCTAGCCCCAGGTTACGAAGTGGATGAGAACGGGTTGTTGTTTTTCTACCGAGATGCTGACCAGCTCAAAATCGAGAAGGATAAATCCGCCCGGCTGGTCGTACCTACCACCCTGCAAACGGATATCCTCCACCACTATCACGTGAGTCTGGAAGGTGGACATCGAGGCATTGGCCGGACCTATCATAAAACCAAGGCGCATTTCCACTGGCGGGGTCTCTATCGTAGCGTACAAGCTTATGTGAGAAGTTGTCCGGATTGTGAAACAGGGAAGGGCTGGCCGACCATTAGAGGGTGGTCGCCTGGGAATATACAGGCCACCTATCCTTTTCAAGTCATTGCGATGGACCATATCCCATCCCTACCTAAATCTCTAAATGGGTACACAGAGCTGCTGGTCTGGACGGATTTGTTTACCGGTCATAGCAAAGGCCAGTTCCACATGTACCGCTCCGCAGGTTGCTTAAAGTTACGAGGAATGTGTGTTCAGACGTTTCGGAGCGAGCGAGGTCATCCGGCATCTTAGGGAATCTGGATTTATGGCGGACGTGTTCCGAGCCTTCAACAAGATTCTGGGACAAAAACAGAGCGCGACCATGGCTTACCGCCCTTAGGCGAACGGGAAGGCCGAAAGGATGGTCCAAACTCTGACCAGAGCCCTCAAGATGTACGGGGTGGAGGCGGATCAGCGCGACTGGGACGAATACGCGGAGAGACTTGTTTTTGCCATTAATTCGTCGTACGATCGGGTAAGGGGAGACACTCATTTCTATTTGGCTTATGGATGGGATCCTTGATCCTCCTTGGAAGGTGCCATCCCAATAGGGTGTACCAGAAGCTGTGACAGAAATGCCCGTCGCTGGAGGATGGGGGTGTAACGTTATTATTCACTGGCACGGGAACAGGTAAACGAACGTCTCCGGCAAGCAATCCAGGACCGTGCTGATCAGAACAACGACCGAGTCAAGAGCACGGTATAGAGCCGGGTTCCCAGGTATGGTTGTTTCTGGATCGAGTCAAGGAAGGCTATGCGCGGAAGCTAGCCCATATGTGGCATGGTCCTTTTCGGGTGGCGGAGCGGGTCGGGGAGCACGCGGTCAAGCTGGTTACGGCAGGCTCCGATCACAACGTGTTCCCGGTAGTGCACGTGTCCAAGTTGAAGTTGGTGAAACACTTCCCGGACCGTCCGAGTACACGCCTGGTAACGAAGAGCAATCGGTTCGACTTTGACGAAGCCCTGCTGCCAGATGATAGCTGGGATAAGCCGCTGATCCGGACCAGAACGAAGTAGAGGAGATTTTGGATGTTCGGAATGGACGGAAAACCAGGTTTGAGCAGATTCACAGAGAGTTTCTGGTGCAGTGGAAAAACTGCGAAGAACGGTCGTGGGTGGATGAGCTGGACCTAAGTTGTGGGGCCTTGATGAGGGAGTTCGACCGCCGTCGAGCGAGCCGAAAATATTTCGAAGTCATACAGACCCACGAAGAAGGTGGGATTGACCCAGAAAATTAGGCCATCCTACTGCCGGACAGCAGGTACGGCCAGATTACGTGATATTAATCGACCAATCAAATGGTGGATAGGAACTAGTCTGGTCGGAAATGGGCCAACCAGGGGCTAGATTAAAAACTTTTTGGAGTCAGCATGAGTGATGGAGTGGCGAAGCTGGATGGGTGTTTGGGTTGACATGAGAACGGTGTAGGATTCGAAGTGTGAGATGCATAGTGAGATCGTGCCTCAACCGTTGTGCGGCTGCGGCAAGACTCAGGGGCGGTTGTGGTAAAGTGAGTTGGAAATTAACGGGCTAACCGGAGATTGGCCGTCCGGATCTGGCGGGCCGGATGACCTCAGATGGTGGATGACCGAAGGGCGGATTGTTTGGATGGTGTATGTGCGAAGGGTCCTGAAAAAAGGCTGAGCTTTGCGGATGGCGGATGAGGCTCCAGCGGTGGACGCGGAGCTGCTAAGGAAGGGTAAACGCCAGCGGTCAAGTGAGCTTATATGGATGGCTATTCGGGTCGAGCCGAATATTTTTTGACGTGCGGTACACGAAGGAGTATCCACGCAAGCCGGCTGGGTTTGGTGTACGCCACGGAAAAGAGCATCCGGCTGGGTTTGGTGTACAGTACACTGAAGAGCATCAGGCCGATCCGGCTGGGTTTGGTGAACAGTACACCAAAGAGCATCCGGGTGATCCGGCTGGGTTTGGTGTACAGTACCGTACACCAAAAAGCATCCGGCCGATCCGGCTGGGTTTGGTGTACGTCACACAAAAAAGATCCGGGTGAAGCTAACTGGGCTATTTCAGGTAAGACACATAACTATCCAGCCGGTTCTTGGGAATGGGTTACACATTCTTGGGGGTAGGTTACACATTCTTGGGGGTATTGGACATAGGGAAAAAAATCAGTATACGTTTCGCTTTCTTAGACACAAGTCACTTTCATTGGTTCACAGCAGAGGGCTAACAAGGTCCCCTCTTGCTGCTATTGGTTTGCCCGGGGAAGGTTAAAGTAACCCACCGGAAGTCCCCTGACCGGGAATCGCTGCGTTGTGTATACTCACCTCAAGTCGCCCGTGTTTTGAACACGGTTATATCTAGTATTGGAAAGGGTGGTAACGTTTTGGCCTACTGTGGAAGATTGTGGAGTTTCATTTGGATTCCCTATTACGTACATGACTGAATATACCCCTTTATTATCATTGGTTTAGCTGGCCGATCGATTATTCTCGGTCCAGCCCTCGCAGTATACAAACTTCAAGTATATTGCCAATCCAGCTCCCCGGTGAAGATTTCCGCCCAGGAGCTACCCCTAGTCCTAACCCTCGTCTCCTTATTCGATAGACTTTTAACTTTTCGCCCTAGGGTCCATCAAGAGAGCGCAACCGCCAGTACTGACGGGTACACAAGGTGGTTTTTTCGAACATGGATAATCCAAGTCGTCACGACCAAGGTGATGGAAGTGACCGATCCAGCCGGCTGGATGCCGGATCGGATCAAGACTCAGATGGACGGAGTACCCCCTCCGACAGTCAGTCATCTGGGCCCCCGTGGGTGTTCGCATCTCAGGAAGAATTTCTGAGAGCGACTACACCACAGTTCCAAAAATGAGAACCTAATCCCACAAACGTATCTTTAGAAAGATAACCAATAAAAATACTACCCAAAGCAGACTGTACACAGCCTCCAGAGCGAGTTTGATCACGTTTCGCGGAGGTTAGTTAAGCTCGTCTTCGAGCACAGCTAAGTCAACACGAGCAACGACTTCGAGAAATTCACTAAAGACAAGCAGTTTGTCTTCAATGCGTGCCACTTCGCGGATTTCCGAGAAACTCTGGTCTTTGTCGAGACCGAAGATTGCATCATGTTCCTCTGTCGGCCTAAAGCAAAACATGCCACTTTAATACAACATGCTGCTTAATCCAACTGCTAAGAGGAGGAGTGGTCACGTTGATAAACTTATCGACCCCGTAACCATCGTACTGTGTTGTGGCCTCGATGCGTGTTAATGTGCGTACTTGGCGAACAACTTCACAATTTTTGACTTGACTTCTTGTAAGCTCGCCAGGATTTTCTTCATAACAGACAGATAGAACACAACAGTTCCCACTCATAATGAAAAGCAACAAACGCAATCTATTGCTATAACTGCTGTACCTCTTCGTGCAAGTGATCTCGGAATGGTCCACATGTAGTAGTTAGTAACAATAGTTCTCACTTTTTAGGTGGCCGATAAAACTTTATACCTTTACAGCTTTATTACGTTTGCATATAACAAAATATTACAGATTTGGAGAAAGGTTTATTTATTTAAACATTTTGGGAAGCTAAGACCAAGTTATTACAGCGCACTAAACTGAGCCGAGGCCGAAGTTGATTATCATCAGTCAAGCACTGAATAAAATCGATTATAATAAGTAGGCACTTCAATGTGGGAGGTAAATCGTATCTAAATCGGTACGGTTACCCCAGAATATCCAACGAGGGCAGGAAAAGATGCCTCAAGTACGCTTGAATCCCGGACAAAGATAGTCATTTGGGGATGTATCATGGCTACAAACTTGCCAAACGCAAGGACTTCGTTTTGTCTACGAATGCGATAACTTTGCGGTGGTGGTCAAGCCTACGGGTATTCATCTAAAATGCCGGGGCAAGCGCGTAGAGAGAGCACTCCCACTGCTACGGCAGTGTCAGAACTCACTCAAAACGAGCGACTATGAGCTGCCGCTACCACCCGCAGTGCATCGGTTGGATTATCGTGTAGATGGTCAAATTTTTGTGACAAAGACGAGGATGATAAGTGGAGCTTCCAGCTCAGATTGGGCGGCGTTGCTTTTAAAGGCATTGCAGAAGATCCGTGACGAGATAAAGCTCCTCGAATCTATGATTGTTGGAAAGGCGTGACTCACTGCGATGAGAATTGTCAAGACGACGCGCAGGTGCAAATGTTTTCTGTGATTTTGCCATTATGTTAGTGAGTGGAGATATAAATCTGAAATGTGTAGCGTAGTGCGTAGTGCGATAGGATAACAATTGTGGACCTATGGCCGCTAACAGGACGGAAGCATCAACTTTGCGTTCACACGGCGCAACACGGCCATCCGATTTTTGGTGATGACTTTTACCACGGTGAGAGGGCTGTGATAACAAAACGATGGTCGTGTCGGGCATGGGGATTTTCTTGTATTCAATAGGCTTGGCTTTGGAGGACCTCGCTGCAGCGTTTGAATCGATGAGCCAAACAAGTTTGCTCGAATTCAACATTTCAGTGACTATAATTGGTCGAAGCTTCAGGAAAAGAACGAGAGGACGAAGAGATCGAGCGTTTTCATTTCGTGCAGGAGGATCTACGTCTCAAGTCGACAGTTGGCTGAGTAAGATTGAATCGCGTGAGAAATCGTATCACACTGTGTTTATCGGTACCATCTCGCTCGTCGTTGCAAAATTAAAAGCAGGCCACTTTTCCCGGCGCTACCAGTGCTGTCATGCGCTTTAGCATGAAATAAGCGTTTGTTTAGATTTACGCTTCGCCTTCCCATTTGCGCAAGTTTAACTTCGGACGTGTGATAATATTTTGGTGAGAAATTCGTGCAAACGCCCGCTTTTCCCTTAGGTACGATTTACCTCCCACATTGAATTGCCTATTTTCCCACTTTGATTAAAATCTCGAAATCTTTAAAACCTTAAATTCCCACTTTGAATCAATCTAGATCCCAGTTTGACCTCAAAATGGTGTAGATTCGCAAAAGCAATGGTAAATCTGAGCACATGTCCGAATAGCCACGTTCACAGGCAACCCAAACTTTTCCCACTTTGATTAAAACCTCGAAATCGTTGAAACCTTAAATGCCCACTTTGATTCAATCTAGATCCCAGTTTGACCTCAAAATGGTATAGCGTAATGGTCATTTTCCTTATGTATCCAATTCAGCGCACTAAACTGAAAGTTTACGTTAAGGCTAAAAAGACTACTACTACTATTACTTTTAATATTGTGATAAAATATTCATTTCTACCATGTTGCTTAGTAAATAAATTTTTAGGTGCTGTTTAGATGAAGCTTTTTTTGTAAAATGACCGATATCGAAAAACTCCCAGTTTGTTTGGAAGTCGTTAAGTGGTCGTTATTAATGACCAACTTGGCTCAAAGGAAAATTCACCCCCGTAGGTGTTTTTTGGTCATATTGGACCTACCGAATAACTTTTTCATACCATACACATTGTTATAACCAACACAAACTCTAAGCCAAGCACACTCGATCAATTTTGGGTGAGGGATACAAAAAAGTCTATGTGACACATTTGAATGGACATCGCGCAATTGTCAAATCGATGGCGCGCGGCAGGATGAAACACAGAGAAAATAGAGACCACAGGCCACGTACATATACACGTTCTGGGAGGGATGGCAGTGTAAACCCCTTCCTGATCATCATGGTGCCTTCGCGTTGCCCCGATGTGTCGTTTTGGCCGGATTTTCTTGCCCATTTCTAATTAGCACATTGCAAAAACATTCATATGTCGTTAGAACTTGTTGGACGGTGATTGGATCGATATTACTGTACTACCATTGTTAATTTAGCTTCCACGTCGACACGAACTCGAACCATGTATCAGATGCCGCACGAGCGCTCAAGAAGTTGACGTGGGCAAGACACTCAGCAGCGACTGTTTTTTTGCGAGGTGGAATGTCGCCTCTCCTTGGAAGGAGACCTTTAGCAAGCGTGCAAAGACCAAATACGACTACGATTGACTGGAATCACGAATTTGAGGGACAAAAGCTTAATTTCAAGCATGACTTGTACCAGCTGGGACACCTGATGGAGACGCTTTGGTTGACGTTGCCCTACGATCTGGTGGATATTAAGAAGACACTTCTGTCAGCTGTCGATAGACCGGCGCTTACTACAGATGTTGTGCTGGCGACGCTCCTGCTGAATCAACTACATCATTATTAAACTGTACTTAGTACACACAAGATTGAAGGTTCATTTGGTTAAAGAGAGCGAAAAAGGGCGACACCATCTCCTGAACACGGACTTGCTTTATTAGATTGACCATTCCATTATTGGTGACACCAGGATTTAAGATTTTTTTTGCTAACGTTAGTTTCTAAGGCAAGGTTAGTGTTGACCCAACCACGTGTACTGTAATCGGGTTATTGTTGGAAAACAATTTTGCGAGGGAACGAGAGACAAAAAAACATGTCTCAGAGATGGTTGCGGAAACGTTAAGTGGTAATGTGGAAAGCCCTATCTGTAACCATTCGGCGTCGTGTTGCGTTTTTTGCATATGTTGAGTAGCTATCTGCGATTGGTAGTCAGGATTACCCCTTCGAGGCGCATGTGGAATTAGTGCAGATGCACGTCAGGCAAACCTCGAGAGTGTTAGCGGATTATTCATCACACACATGAGCCTTTTGTTGGAGTAAACAAAAGGTTCATGTGTGTGACGAATAATCCTTTTTTAAGAATTACATTGTGGTAAAGTGACTTGTGTATTAATTGATGGGAAGGTGTGAAGTACCTTCCAGAGGGCGCCTTCTGATTGGCGGAAAATGTGGACTAAGGGCATAGATGCCGGATGGCCGTCGCCGAGCGTATCTACCAGCGGCAGGACGGTGCCAGGCCTGGAATCGGGCCAGATGGATGTGGCCGAGACGTGGGTAGTTGGGCTAGCGGACCAGGCCAACGGGAAGACCTCGGATGGTGGACAACCGAAGGGTGGATTGGTCGGAAGGTATGGATGAAGGGTCGTGAAGGAGGTTGAATTTCTTAGAGGACGGAGGAAGCACCAGGGTCGGACGTGGAGCTGCCAAGGAAGTGCTAACGCCAGTGGTCAAGTGAGCTTAGATGGATGGCCATCCGGCCGATCCGGCTGGATTCGGTGTACCGGCCGGGATGGTACCAGTTAGGGTTGGTGTACCGGCCGAGTTGGTACCATCTGGGGTTGGTGTACCGGTCGGGTTGGTACCAACTGGGGTTGGGTACCGGCCGGGCCGGTACACAAAAGAGCATCCGATCGGAGTTAATCGGGCTACTTCAGGTAAGACACATACTCTAAAGTATATCTTATAGACGTCGATAGCTTAAAGGCGACGCTCCTTTATTTGGAGCAGTTTCGAGGCATATGAGATTTTCATGTGTACACACTAGATTTTTTTTTTCAAAAATTGTAGTGTGCACAGTTGCGAATGACACATGAGACGTTTCCAATACGTATATTAAGGAAAGATCCAGTCTTTAAAATTCCGTCGTGCACCATTGCCATACGCCAAGTTCAAGTCCTAGACAGGACCTGCATTAATCTGTTGATCCCTATCTTTAACGTAAAAAAAGGTACTTCGTCGATACGCATTGACGTTTAGAGACATTTCCGTATGCAAGAGATAATCGACAAAGGATCCGACATCCACATGCTTTTCAAGTTCCAAAGGTGCAGTCATATTGTGCCATAAGGAACGGTACAATTGCGGGAGAAACCTTGTGGTCGTGTTGACAAACGCGTGTCGCATTTGCTGCGAACGTTTCGATCCTTTGGCATACGCCAAGACGGGACGTTCCCCCATGCCTAATTCATTTTGGTACTGATCGAGGACCAGTTTTGGGGAATAGGCCCCGTAACTAAGCGGATCGTTTGCCCATGCCCAACCTCCCGACAGGATATTCGGCACCAGAGCTGCACATTTAGCATCCATGGAAGCTAAATTGCCGTGTTTTCGATCATATGTGTCACGGCTTGACCGAGTATCGACCGGTCGAACGATATAACCAATGCGCCAAATGGTTTCGTTGTAACGTACAATCTAAATACGGTTCATTGATCTCAAGCACTTTATTCTCAACCATGCCTAAAAATGACGTTACTATCGGGAATAATTGGTGTTTTGCGAGAAAAAAACTTGTTTGGCCACGATAGTTGGATTTCAAATGGTCAAGGGAAACTCCGATCTAATGCCGTGACGGTTACGATTGGCAGCTCATAGCATTCTGCAATAAAAAAATTCTCGTCGAAACATGTTTTTTTCTGTAGGAAGAACCAGGCCAAAAAATTCGCCTCGACAAACGGTTCACTCAAGGCACTGGCATACATGTTGATATACTGGAACCTGAGCACGGCTTTCAGCATTTCGAGTGCACGATCTCTCCAGCACGTGCATAATTGCCCGCGTTTTGGGCAGCAATCAATTCACGACTTGCTTCCTCGAGTTTCCGCTTGGCATCTTGCATTTCTTCCAACTTGTCCTTCTCCGCCTACCACTCTTTCATCAAGTCTTGCAGCTTTGCTGATGCTTTCGTAACTTCTTCTTCTAACGCAGCCATGTGTTTCTTCGGTGCTGCGTCGGTTTCTTTCCGTAAAGCTTCAATTTCAATCCGACGCAGAATTATTTCCCGATCGAGCTTTTCAATTGGCTCAGGTTTGCTTTCTTGCTGCAACCGGAGACGTGACGCCGCTTCATCCATTAAATCAATGGCCTTGTCGGGCATTTTACGCTCTGTTAGGTATCGATTGGCAAGCGTCGCTGCCGCAACGAGGGCGCTATCTGCGATCCAAACACTATGATGGACTTCGTAGTTTTCTTTCAATCCACGCAAAATCGTCACCGTGTCTTCCACACTCGGCTCCGAAAGGAGCACAGGTTGGAATTGTCGTGCCAACGCAGCATCCTTTTCAATATAAGTTCGGTCCCCATACAGTGCAACGCTCCACGAGCTAACGCTGGCTTGAGCATATTCGCGGCATCCGTCGATCCTTCGTTACCTCCTGATCCCACTAACGTATGGAGCTCGTCAGAAAATAAAATAATCTTACCGCGACTCTCATCCACGTCCTTGAGCACGGCTTTCAGTCGTTCTTCGAATTCACCACGCGCTAATGACGTAAAGAACAATCGAATGCGGTTAAACACACCGTGCTTTTCTTTAAGACACGAGAGCGTCAAAGTGTGTTGACACGGCGGTGTAAATTCCACTTCTTCCGTGCACAAAGCTGTATGAAAAACACCCACAAACAGTGAAACCCACACAAAAAGAGTAAGAAAGACGAGACAAACACACAGACGACACGACCACCATCGATCCATTGATAATTTTCTCCGTAAGAGCACCTAGAATGAGCCGCAGAAGATAAAAAGAGTTAGATGAAAACATGACAGACTGAGAAATCTAAATTAAAATATGACGTGCTTATTAAGTAAAAATCTACATAACCTCAGGTCATCGCAGCATTGCGAAATAGAATAAGCAACCCTTCTTACCGCGTGCTGAATCATCCCCGAGGGGGACTTGAACCCGGCGCAGTGGCGTGGTTGGGTCAGATCCAAACCACTAAACCAAAATTCAGACCCGATTTTCAAAAATAAGGAAAATAGCTTATAGGCGACGCGCTTATAATTGAAGCAAGTTGGTGTCATGTACCCATCGTCAATAAGATATACTTTAGAGTAACTGTCCAGCCGGGCTATTTGGGATAGGTTACACAAAAGGGAGTATTGGACATAGGGATAAAAATCAGTATACGTTTCGCTTTCTTAGACACAAGACGCTTTCATTGGTTCACAGCGGAGGGCTAACAAGGTCCCCTCTTGCTGCTATTGGTTTGCCCGGGGAAGGTTAAAGTAACCCACCGGAAGTACCCTGACCGGGAGTCACGGCGTCTCGTATACTCGCCTCAAGTCGCCCGTGTTTTGAACACGGTATATCAAGTATTGGAAAGTGTGGTAACGTATTGACCTACGGTGGAAGATTGTGGAGTTTCATTTGGATTCCCTACTACGTACACGTTTGGATTTACCTCTTTATTATTATTGGTTTAGCTGGCCGATCGATTATTCTCAGTCCAGCCCCCGCAGTATAAAAACTTCAAGTATATTGCCAATCCAGCTCCCCGGTGAAGATTTCCGCCCAGGAGCTACCCCTTGTCCTAACCCTCGTCTCCTTATTCGACGGACTTTTAACTTTTCGCCCTAGGGTCCATCAAGAGAGATCAACCGCCAGTGCTGACGGGTACACAAAGTGATCCTTTCGAACATGGATCATCCAAGTCGTCACGGCCAGGGTGATGGAAGTGACCGATCCAGCCGGATCAGATCAAGACTCGGATGGACGGAGTACCCCCTCCGACAGTCAGTCATTTGGGCCCCCCGTGGGTGTTCGCATCTCAGGAAGAATTTCTGAGAGCGAATACACCACAACATCTCTTACAAATAAAGAAATATTAATTTGATTTCTCTGTAATGCCGCCGTCTTTGTTAAAAAAATTTTGAACATCCGTAATGTTTTTCCTCCAACTCCTGATAGGTACATTCACATAAGTGCTTTTGGTTATACAAACGATTAGACACTAAATTGGCAGGAACTATTAAAGGAGGTTATTCATCCTGGTGGGCTTAAATCCCAGTCCTCCACTTGGAGTATCGGTCAAATCTTACAACGCTGTATTTATGATGACGAGTGCACTTCACAGTAGACTATTTTTTTCTATTGATTCTGTGTAACTTAACTCAATTCAAAATCAAGGGTCCTGTATTAAGCTTTCCACTGTATACCTGTATTGGATATCGTCCAACAAATTCGTTTACTATTCTCTTGTGTTCCTATCATGTTCTGGATACATTAGGGGGTGCCAAACCTTGCAAAAAACTGCTGATTTTCCCCCCATTTTTGTCTGATTTTTTTGCCAGTTTTGGCTGATTTAGAAAACCGAAACCAGCCACCTCCAGAGGTGGCTGGTTTGGTTTGCCAAATCAGCTGCTTGTTTCGTTGATATTGTGAAAAAAACGGATGCGGTCATTTTAGATATAACAAAACAGTGACGCATTGGAAGTTCGAATACCTCATATCGGTGCTAGCTGCGTTGCCAGCATTCCACTGATGTAAAATGTGCCATCAGACAGCACGATACTAACAAGTCACAGTACGTTAGACAACTAGCGTATTTTTAGGCTAACACATTGTGTCATGTTTTGTAGTTGATAGAAAACGAGAGTCTCAAGTGTGCTGCAGCTCAATCAGTTCTTAAGGAACGAAATAAAAGGCCGGCAAATTCCTTTTGTGCTGAAGATTGGTGACATCGTGCCCGCCTTCGACCGCATTGGCTTCCCGTCAAGTATCGAAGACACCAATGCTCCTTCTGATCCAGCAGCTTCTGTCCCGACTACAGCAGCTCTAGGAGCGAGGTCCACCGCTACCGCACCGAATGCTACTCAGCAGCCGCAAGCTCGTATTAATCAGTACCACCAGCCCTCTCTTGCTGCCCCATCAAACTACGTGTCGCCTACAAACCAACCTACAACCGCGGACCTGACGTGCGAAAAATGTCAAACGTCCTACAGCGCCGCTACATACTTTCGGTGATTATGCTAGACCACACAGGTAGCACATGGACAACATGCTTCAACAACCAAGGTTAGGTGGTAATGAACGGCCGTACCGCAGATGAAATTGGCGAGCTTCGTGACACGAACCCGGCAATGTTTGAGTCACTTTTCAAGAAAGCGTTGTTCAAGCAGTACGTTTGCCGTCTACGTGTGAAGGCTGAGAGCGTGCGAGAGGAACTTCGTATCAAGGCTGGGGTTGTGAGTATTGAGCCTGTCAATTTCGTGCAAGAATCAAAGATCTTGAGGCCAATGATCGAGCACCGTATTAGTATACCAGAGCTCCCTGATAAATTACATTGTATTAGACCCACCTTCAGTGTAACTTTTGTGGAAAACACGGACAACTTGTTGCCGCTGATAACGAATCAGCATTATCCTCTCCATTATAACGAGCTATTCAAAACGGTAATGATCGTTTTAATTAACACAAGTTTTATTGCAACTGCTAAAGCGGGTAACGGGGGTAACATTGAAGGCATGATCGTGTTACTGAATTCACAGTTTAGTTCAACCTTGTCAACTCCACGGCCTGAGCGTGAAGAATGGTTTCGAGAAGCGAAAGAGCTCGCGGAAAAATGGATGCGTTTCTCGTGGGTCCAGACGATTGCAAATAAGTATGCAAGAACAGCGGCGATTGCGTTCCAGACACTCTTGAATGTCAGTATCTTCGTCGAGCTCTTTGAAAAGCAGCAGTATGAAGATGCAATTGCGTTTGTGGATGAAATGGAAGTAGTGCCGATGCAGAATCCCAGCACTCCAGTCATTGTGTAACCCGCTTCCTCTCTTTTGACGAAAGCGTGCGACAGAATTTCCATATTTTACTGATTGCCATCATATCTTTCCAGAGTGGAAATTGTGGGAAACATTTGTGCAAGATATTATGCTCGCTTCAGCGTTTGAGAAGGATGACATGGTGTCTTCGCATCCAATCGAAGAGGTGGTAAACCACCCGGACGAGGCTGACGAGATCTTCGATTCGATTTCGTCATGCGACGACGAATGATTCTATTAAATCATGGATTCCATGCAAGTCAGTCCTTCATTGGTGCCTGTGGGTAGACGGAACTTGATCATCCCAGCAAATGTCATGAGAAGTTCGGCTTTTTCACGCAGAGAAGCGACGAGAGCACGTCGAACGTGCTCATGTCACTGCGGGCAGCATGGACCTCGTGCTCCTGCAGAACCCGCCGACGTGAGTGAAGTGGGAGCGATAGAACATTTTTTGCTAAACCTCTGTGCAAATTTCGTTTTGGGAGCCACTGTACGTAGTTAAGATTTCGCAAATATGACTCGGGGAGTCTTTAAATATCGTAGACAAATAAGCAGAGAAAAAGGGGTGTGTCGAGCTTTTAGACGTCTGATTGTTTTTGGCCAAAACTGCTGGTTTCCGGGCCAATTTTTGGCTGATTATTTGGGCTCATTTTCCTAGGTTTGGCACCCCCTATTGTATTCAGTTACGAAAATGTTGGATTTGATCCAACATAAATCATATAATTTCTCTACAAATCCAAAACAAATCATTAACTTTTATTGTCCCCGTGTGTCAGCTGAGACAGATGGTATACGGTACTGCGTAGGGGTAGGTGTTTTAGCACACTTGTATGAGGACCTGGGAACACAGCGGGTACAACTTGACTACTTTGGTAAAGGATTAAACGATCTCGGGTAACAATCTCGCGAGGCCGTAGATTACCGACACCAGGACAATAGTGACCAGCAGGACACACAATCACATCGACATCGTTAGGGCAATAATGACTTGTGAGGCATGGTCCCTCGCCTTTTGGTGTGGGCCAACCTCGAGGGCAGAAAAAAACAGGATAGCAATTTTGTGGTGTGCTGTATCCATTTATCCGTATTTGACTGGTGGCGATACCTCGTCGACAACAAGCTCCAAGTGGACACGGATATGGTCGTTCAGCTACGGTTAAGTCATGACTATCTACCGTCTTGGTTCCTTTTCGACAGTAATGGCCCGAAGGACAACGTTTCACAGGTGTACGAAGTCCGTTCTCATCGCACACTATCCCTGTATGACATACAACTGGCTTGAACATTCCAGGATCTGGACAGAAAAAAAACGATTGGACAAAGTAAACAAACTATAGTACATGTAAAGCGAATAATTGCTGCTTCTCGATTCACAGATTGTCCTATTAGGACAGGCATGGATGCCTCCATGGGTATAAAATTGGGAACTTGGACGTATTTCTAAATAAGTAAACGTCAACCCGAATCCACATGTTTTTCGTTAGTTCCACCGAGACAGAACCGTTTACTTTTCGTCAACCCGAATCCACATGTTTTTCGTTAGTTCCACCGAGACAGAACCGTTTACTTTTCGCAAGTCATCAAACTAGCGTAAAAGACATTATCTCTGCCGCAGTATTGTTCGTGAAGAGTACCGGATCATGCGTAAATGTGTCGTTGTTGTTGGTCACTGTAACGCGTACAACGGTTGTTATATGACGTTGAGGTGGCGAAATACAGTCACTTTATGTGGAGGATACATATTGTACGATTTCGACTACTTCATACTTGAAGTAATCTCCGAATTTGCATCCCAAAAGAGCGCTCCTTCGAAAATGTCTTCCGTGTATTGTCACGGTGGTGCCACCCGTTTGTAGCCCGTTCGTGGGATAAATGTACTCGACAAACGCGTCAGTATACACCGAGATGCTTATTGGACTATTGATATACACACGACCATCGTTCGAAACCTGGAAAGTGTATCGATTTGGTTGGAGACGAGAAGTTATACACCTAAAATTTTCAGCAGAATAATACCCCTCCCCCTCTGGCAACACTAGTATTAAATCAGCAAACGAGCTCCATTGAGTTCGAGAAGTTTAGACCTCGCACAACAATAATTGTGCCCTCAGTGCTTGAAACATCCTGTGGGCTAGTAGATGTTAACATTGGAATAGGAAGTACAAGGCTCTCATCTTTAATGGAGGACAGCATGCGCCTTGGTTGCTTCCATTTGACTTAAAAAGACAAACGTAACGACTTGAGAAGGAAGTTCAGTCCCCTTATTTCCATAATGTGACGGTAAAATCACCGTAGTTTCTTTGACACGGCGAGACATATTGGAGAAGATTAAGCTTGACGACAGTAGCAATCGTGAAAAGTTTACCAAAGCGACAATATAAGACTTTGTCATGGCGTGCTTTGCGGTGGGCCTTGCTGCGTAGTCGTACCGCCGTCGTTCTCATTTACCGACCGCTTTCTTTTGTTATACGAAGTACTTGTTTCCCTCGAGATTACTCATCTACAGTAGACGATTGAAGCGATTCGTTTATCGAATTCAAATCTAATGTGCCAAACCGTTAGTCGCATTTTTGTTTTGGTGCACAATTTTTTCTGCTCCAACAAAACTACAGTTGTTTTGACCGTAACGTATTGCATCAGATTATGAGCGACATCAGTTTATGAGCGCAAAAAACGAGATTGGCCAATCATCATTCACCATAAAGAAATCGCAACTGATGATTGGCGGGATTTTTGACGCAGTAGTATATGACGCTATTGACGGTGTGTCAATTTAGTACTACCGTAGTATAGAGATGATTTAGAATTGAATGGTCGAAAACGGTGCTTAGATAGTAATGTTAATGTAGATGAGGTTGAGATGTAGGTGAGGTATAAAACATTTATCGGAAATCTCGATAAATGTATTTCGCTTCGCCAACAGGCTACGCAGCGATGTTAATAATATGAAGAAGTGCCTAAACTGGGACCCCAACCAAGGCTAATTGGCAATAATCGATTAACTTAGACGCCCGTGTAGCGCTCAGTTTTAATTTGGATATTCATTTTTTTCCGTTTAGGTTGCTTTACAAATAAAGATAATGCATATGCAGGGCAGCAATTATAAAAGTTAGTATGCTAATTAGCAAGCAACAAGAAATAGCTCAAGTCAGTACACGTTCAAAAGGGTGATAGCAGTCCTTCTGCTATTATTGTATGTTTCTCTCTTCACAACAACATATATAAAAGTAAAAATGAGTTTTATTACGAAGAAGCAGGAAAAATAGATCGATGAGGGATCCACAGTACACGGTAGGAGCAAAGTAATTTATGTATCCTTATGTTTTTGTCTCGTCTGTGCAAAAAACCTTATGTTTTTTGTCTGGTCTGCGCAAAATTGATCCAAATAGTGGACCTCCTCGTGAATAGTGGCCCCGCTCATAAAACTGATGTCGGAATTAACCGGATTTCAGAGTTTGAACCGCTCTAGAGAAAAATGACGTGATTGGCTAAGGTTTTCGATTATTTCATCTTTTGGTCACGTAAATCGGCTTTTCATTGGTGTTTTAACCGTCCAAATCCATGCATTCTCCATGAAATTATCGTGAAAAAGCTAAGACACCAAATTTGCGCTCATAATCTGATGCAATACGTTACCCTTAGAGATTGATGTATCAATTCGAGGGGGTCGATATTAAGGTTTCCCTCTCAAAATACATGTACAGCCTACACAAAGTTTGTCACATCTTCGTTGTGATCTTGATCCCGGTATCAAATTAAATAGTAAAAAAGTTGAAGTATGACGCATGAATGACATAAATTTGCCACAGATGTAGCAACAACTTGATGGAGACTATGCAAGCGAGTATGTTTATTTACAAAATAGTATAGGAATTCGAACGATGTAAGCCGTGCGTATCGAATCCTTTCATGGTTGCTGGTAATACAAAGAAGTGCTATATTCAGAGGTACATGCAAATACAACCTCCACTTGTGCTCAAGTTCGTCGATTCTGCTGTATGGAATGTCCTTAGAGACAAGAGTGCTGCTCGGCCAACCGTGTCGAAAATTAGGACGTTGATGTTGAAGCCTTCTCCATCCCGGGGATGCCGCGCTTTGCTTCGTTGTCAAGAAAATTCTGATACCGTTCTCTTGTATTTTGTCTCCATTTAATAGCTGCATCTCTTCCCAGAATACTATTTTTAACCTGTGTGAGACCTCCCACAATTCTACTCCACAAGAGAAATTGCGCTTTTTCAATTCCTGGGACAATGTCTCTCACTTCCTGTGAGAAGCGAGGGTCATTCGGGTTAGATGCTATCACAGTGTGGATATGCTTCGCCACATCTATAAGTTTACCATTAGCGCTATCCAGTAGTACCAGATATAAGGCAATGTTCAAGTATATATTGAAGCGAATTGAATACACACGATGAAGTTCTTGTAGAAACTTGGGCTCACATAGCGGAAAAAGTATTTGTCTGAATCGCTCGTATCCAGACTTTCTTTCGACATCACGTGCCTCTCCATAGAAGCTTTTATTTGGTGGTATTCAAAATTCGGTATTGATGAAGCCAACTTCTCAAAAGCAGCCCTCACAAATTCGACATCAAGTTCGACACGATTCTTACGCTCTTCGTCTACTTGCTCAATCGTTGAGTTTGTTCTTAGATATCTTGGGACAGAGTCAAACTCAACTGCCATTGCTTGTTCGGACTTGTCGGAGGCCAAAGCAAGATCATTACTTGCAAACAGTGTCGATGCGATGATCAAGAAGAGAAGGGAAAGCTTCATGACGGGGGGGGCTGGCTGGGGTAGACGTGGGTTGAAACTATGCTCTGTAATGGACCAGAAGGGCTAAATAATCCGTTCCGCCAATCACAAGGTTTCCCTCTGGATTCCACCAGTTAAAACTTAGAAGTAGAGCGTAGCCCACTCTTTTTTTCTACCACACACTTTCATCACTTTGAAGGCACTAGCAGCTGCCACCGCAATGTACAAGTTACTACTGTAGTAGACCTTTCCCCATCGCTTTCACCAAAGGCTTGAGACGTTCGATTCCGAACGCCACATAAGCCTTAATGTCCCATTTTGAGCCCAACCCGACACAGAAGCGGCCACAAAGTTGCTCCACGATCGTCCCCTTCTCTTTTCCATGTCCTATATAGAGTTCGGATCGATCGTTGCTCGAGTCTAGCAGGAAATAGTTACTCCGCAGAGCTTCATGTAAAGTTACACCATCTTTACCCAACTAGTCGACGTATATTGTTACTTCACTTCAGCGATGGCGCTCACTGGGTCACAAACAATGGCATTTTGGAGCCAGGGACGGATATAGAAGTTTGCAAATAGTGTGGGTAAATTGCAAAAGGGACGCGATAACTTGAAGTACTGCATAGGGGAAATCGCTAATCGGTACCCTAAATTAGCCTTCAATTACTAATCAGTACCCTGTTCACATAATTATTGCTAATCGGTACCCAGAATCGCCCTTTTTGCCATCAGCCTTGCTAATCGGTACCCGTAAGAAGGAAATGAACTATTTTACGAACCTCCTTGCTCTTAACGCTGCTTGCATATTCTGCATTAAACACGACAAGTGCTTTGTTGCGCAACATGTCGGATTATATAGATAAACAGCATTGAAAGGACTGATTATCTTCTTTTCCACCATACTCGACTCATCAAAGAACTTACACATAACAGCTGCACCGTGTTTTTTTTCATTCCTGCAACAAAATCTTTTTAGCTGCTGTTGGCTCCATGCTTAAAGCGACTGTATATCACTATCCACACATTGCACGTACAGTATCTTCAAACTTTTAGCGGAGTAGTTGCGCCACAGATACGTAAAAGATAGTTACAATAGCCAGCAAAGTTCTAATCATCCTTAAAAAACGCAGCAGTTAGTACAATGTAACGTTAGAGTTGCACATAGCCCCATTGAGATCTTGGATATCCCCATGGAAAAAAATACGTCGTAAGGTCCTGGAACGCATTTGGGCACCAAAAATATACAACTCATTTAACGACTTCAGTAACTGAAATACTTTTTTTTCATAATGTACCTATCCGGTTGCACAGGCAAAAGAGTGAGCGTAAAATGAATTTATTCGCCTTCGCCAATACTCTTTTGCGTCGTTCAGTTATTAGAAACAGCATTTGCTCTTCGCTAATTTTTAAAGGGTACCGATTAGCAAGGCTGATGGCAAAAAGAGCGGGTCTGGGTACCAATTAGCAATAATTGTGTGAACAGGGTACTGATTAGTAATTGAAGGCTAATTTAGGGTACCGATTAGCGATTTCCCCT
>MIQA02019653.1:0-13039 GCA_001887855.2 Sclerospora graminicola
CCAATAATCTCTGCAGCCGTTCCTCAAGTACCAGAGCAATTTTTCATACCCTGGGCGGCACGCAGATCCCGCTCGAGACGCACGCGTTGCACACCAAGCAACACCGTAGAAAGTCTAACAGCTTGCTTCCGTCGTAAGCCTGCGCTTCTGTATAGCTATGCTGGGTTAGCGTTTTTAGACAAACGCTCCATTTTCACATTGTAAAGGGTACCGCTTTCACTCACAACACTACCCACACAAGATGCTTGTGGTAATGGATTTTCCAGCGCAACATGTCAAGACGACCGATCGAGTTCACCTTAAAGGAGAAGGTTTAACATTGAGTTGTTACTCACCTGCCAGGTCAATAACAATAAGTCATCACCATCTTTAGTGAAGTAAAAGACTTGCTACCGCAAAATACGGTAGATGCAACATGCGGAAAAAGATGCAACACTAGTCAATTTACTATTGAGCATTATTAGCCAATTAATTTTCCGCTATCGATTCTTTTAATTCTGATGAGGCTGAAGAAAACTGCGAAATTGACGTCTTTTAATTTGAACTGTAATATAGCCGGTGCAGAAGCTAGAAAATACCCTGTTTTGAGATTTGATAATATTGTAAACATCTTTTCTAAAATGTTTTTATCTCTTTGATCAATCAGAGCTTATTTCAACGATGCGGAAAGATACAACACCCCACATTTTTTTGTATGAGGGTTCTATATTTTGGTGTTGCACTTATCCGCATTTTGCGGTAATTCCGCGATTTCGACCACTACTATTACTCCTCCCACCGTAATTATTCTGTGTGCAAAAATAGTCTGTGCTCGGAATTAGTCTCGCACAGACTAATTTAGGTGAGGAAAAATTAGCAAAATTCCTAATTAGTCTGGCATAGTTGGCCCCCTGTACCATATCGTAGGTACAGCGTACCATATAGAATGATGTCAAAAGCAGAGCAGTGCAGGGGCTTCCTGCAAATCGATCCCGCTGATATCAATGGTTGTTGTTGAAGTGATAGCACGTTGCGCGTAGAAGTAGTGAAGGTAGAGGAAGAACTTGCTTGAAAGCAGGCAAAAAGAATTATATTTTACTTTTATCAAGGACACTAAGCATTATGTCTGTAGAGACATTCATGTAGAGTTCCTATACCTCAGTAGAAACATTAACACTTAATGTATATATGCACATATAAGTGCAAGTGTAGCGGATGCAATGCCACTTATTCTCTTATGTGTTTATTCTTCAAAGAGTTCCAAGGGTAATGCTTCCTTATTAGATAAGAGAGGTAATTTTTATAAAGGGTAAATGTACTGCGTACAAGCCATTTACCCTCTGGATTGGATCAGTACATTTATGTAATTTTTTAATTTTAAATTGGCATTTGTCCGTATGGGTCTGAAAAATATTTTATTAAGCACCAGCAAGTCAAACCTCCAATTAAGTTTGACAAGCACTCATTGGCATCTCGTTGAGCTTGCGTTGCACCCCGGATCGGAAATACTCCTCGGATAGTTTCGGCCCAGCAGTAATGGCTCTTACGAAACAGACCGCAGAGGAGTCAACGGGGGAAAGGGGTGAGATGGAGCTTAATCATAAGCTCGCGGCATTAAAGAAGCCTTCGTGGAGTAGTCATCATTGAGTATGTATAAAAGTTTGCCATTTACCTTTTTTTTTAATTGTTTAAATATGTCAATTTGGTTTGTAAACTTCACAGTGTGCGTAGAAAAATCTTAGGCTGTTCAAGCTTTTCATTTTGTTTATGTATGACAAATTTGGTTAGGGAAAACCTCACATAGTTTGCGTAGGAAAACCTTAGGTTGTTCATGCTTTTCGTTTTGTTTAAGTATGTCAAATTTGGTTAGTATACCAGGGAAAACCTCACAGAGTCTGCGTAGGAAAACCTTAGGGAAATTGTCTATTTATTTTGTATGCTTGTATCGACTTTTTATTACAAGTTGTCACGCCAAGTTTATTTCTCAAATAAATGAATTGAGGCTTTGGAAGTGCCTTGGTAAAAATATCGGCTATCATGTCCTTTGTATTGCAATATGTAATAGCAAATTGTTGTTGTTCTACTTTTTCTTGAACGAAGTGATAGCGTATATCGATATGCTTAGATCTACCGTGCAATTCAGGATTATTCGCAAGTTTAATACAACTTTGGTTGTCTTCGTGAATTATTGTTGGCTTTGTGGATTGAAATCCAAGTTCACTTAGCAGGGTCTTTAGAAATATTACTTCCTGCATGCAGTGACAGAGTGCAATGTACTCAGCTTCAGTTGTGGATAGAACCACAGTGTGGTGTTTTCGAGAAAGCCACGATATCGGACTTTTACCGATCATTGTCACAAAACCACCTATTGATCGTCGGGTATCTGAACAGCTCGCATAGTCAGAGTCTGAAAAAGCAGTAAGACTGTCCGTGAGTTGACGGGTAGTCTGCTGGATGGTTCCACCCAGAGTTAGTCCGTGGCTTTTTGTGCCATGTAGGTATCTGAAACCTCGAACTACTGCTTTCCAGTGTTCTTCTCCAGGGTTGGAGAGGTATTGACTTACTTCTCTCATGTAGTACGCAAGATCAGGGCGAGTGCCTATCATAAGATACATGGAGCTGCCGACTGCCTCGCGATATGGAATGTCTTTCATCATATTTCTATCAGCTTCCGTTTGAGGGCTCATGGCACTAGACAGTTTAATGTTGCGGTCAACTGGTGTAGTGACGGGATACGTCACAATATTTTTAAAGCAATCCAGGACCTTAGTTGTATATTTCTCTTGGTGAAAGAAGATTGTTCGGTCTTTGCGGTTCCGCTCTATGGACCACCCGAGCAAGTACTTTACCTCCCCTAAATCTGAATCTCTGCTTCAGGGCAGATTTGATTTCAGTGACGAGGGCAGGTGTTGGAGCGATGATCAGAAGATCGTCAACATAGACTGCACTATAGCATGTCTGGTTATGGAGCGATCCGACAAAGACACATCAATCTTTGATGAGACGTTGGAATTTGATGCTCTCCAGGAATTTCGCGAGGGTTTGATACCAAACACGCGGTGCCTGTTTGAGTCCATACAAGCTCTTCTTGAGCTTGCACACCAAATGCTCTTTTCCTGGGATTGTAAATCCCTCAGGTTGCTCCATATAAATTTCTTCATCAAGAAAACCATTGAGAAAAGCAGTCTTCACATCCATTTGGTGAATTTCATAGTTAAGGATTGCTGCAATAGTAAGAAGAAGACGAAGGACTTCCATTCGTAGCACAGGGGCAAAAATTTCTGTGTAGTCAATACCAAACTGTTGGAGAAAACCTTTTATTACTAATCGAGCTTTAAATCGATCTACTTCGCCGTTGCCGTTGTATTTGACAACCCAGACCCATCGGTTTCGAAGTACTTTCCTTCCCGATGGTCGAGGGACAAGTGTCCATGTGCTGTTGTCATCATGAGACTTGATCTCAGATTGAGTAGCATTGAACCAGTCTTCAGCATGAGAAGATGTCATAGCTTCACGGAATGTACGCGGCTCGGCAATATAGCGAATAGCTAGAAGGGCGTATATGAGATTGGCTCGACGATGTTCGTCTGCAATGTCCTCAGAACCATTTAAAAGAGGAGCGGATTTTTCAAGGAGAACGTCATTTCGTTTACCTATGTCATCAAACTTGCGCTTGGTGCCTCGTTGGGATGGTTGAGTAATAAAGCTATATGTTTGCTCGTTTCGGTGCAAAGCATCAGCCAGGGATGACAAATGAAGTGATTTTAACCGCTGGTGTAGATGCAGCACATTCTGTAGGCTGATGGGTTACATTATAGGGTGTCGTAGGCAATATAATACGATCCGTATATGGGGAAGTTTCATCCCTAATAGGTTGTTCTAGCCCTGTTGATCGATTTGTTGATCTATCTAATCCTGATTCTGTTGGCAAAAATGCCAAGGAGGGGAATACGGTTTCATCAAAGGTAACATCACGGCTGTAAATAATCTTGCCAGTGGAAACATCAAGTAATCGAAAACCACGCTTATGGTCGGGTAGACCGAGGTACATGCATATAGTAGCACGCGGATCTAGCTTGTCCCGATGTGATTCTGGGACGTGGACAAAAGCTTTGCATCCAAAAACACGGAGATTCATGACGGAAGGTTTCTTGTCATACCAAAGCTCATATGGCGTTTTATTATTTGTAACAGAGCTGGGGGTCATGTTCACCAGGTCGGTAATGTGGCGAACGCATTCAGCCCATAATTCACGAGGTAAATTTCCATCAAATAAGGTAGCCCGAACGCGTTCCATATAGGTGCGCATTCTTCTTTCAGCTACGCCATTCTGTTCAGGCGTGTATGCCATCGTAAATTGTGTTTTGGTTCCATATTTGTCCCACAGCGTCCGACCAAGTTTTTCATACTCTTTCGCATTGTCAGCTTGGAGAGTTTTAATTTCAGGATCATAATAAATGGACGTGTATTCGACAGTCCGAACGTCAGAGCTAAAAACGTTAAGTGCCTTGCGGCGAAAGTCTTCATAGCATTCATATAGTTCTGAACGAACTTTGATAATATATGTGACTGCGAAACGCGTACAGTCATCAATAAAGATTAAAAATAGCGACAACCGGTTAGACTTGGTGTCGGCATTGGACCACATATATCACTATGAACCTTTTCAAGAGGAAATTTTGCACGTTCAACGATTTTATTTAGATTAAATGGTTGACGGTGTGACTTTGCTAGTGAACATGAAGAACATGTAATATCTAGTTGCGATCCTACTCCATCGAGTTCGTGATCGATGATCGCTTCATTCTTAGGCAAAGCCTGTAATATACGAAAGTTAGGATGACCCATTCGTTTATGTAAACGTAAAATGGCTGACTTACCATGAAGGGTGATCAGAGCCGTCGGGTTACTGGTGGATGTCGACTTCGGACTTGCCATGAATTGGTACAAGTCGGCATGCGTGGCAATTTTGGCCTTCACGCTAAAATGTTGACTCGTATTAATCGCGCATTGCATGCGATTAAAAGAGAAGCGAAAGTCTTCCTTCACAGCCGCAGGCACCGAAAACAAATTGAACTTGAGTTCGGGTGCGTAGAGGACGTTGCGCAGCATGAGCGTCTGAGGTCGTCCCTTGGAATCAATGACCTTGAGGGAGATATCACCAATCACTAGGATCGGGATTTGGTTTTCCCACCCACAGGGATCCAGCCTGTATAAGGCGTTGTTGTCGTGAACCACGCTTGGTTATACGTCACGTGGCGCGTACAACCAGAGTCGATAGTCCAGACCGGATCAACATCCGTGGAAGTCATCTTGGCTGTCAAACCAAACGTCGACACAGTGGCGGCCGTAATGGCAATCATCGCGCTGTTGTTGTGACGGGACTGATGGTACCCGTTGTTTCCTTGGTTGAAATTGCTGTTGCCACCATTGTACACACCGTTCCCATTGTTGTAGGTATCGCTGCTTCCATTGAAGGTGCGCTGTGGGTTGTAGCCGGAATTACCTTGGCTGTTTCCACGACCGGAATTTCGGTTGCCTTGACCGTATTCACGCTGACCAAAATTACGCATGCCCCCATTACTATTGCGGCTGGTGCCACGCGAGTATGGGTGTTGACGATTGTTGTGAACATTGGTCGAGTTGCGTCGGGTGCTCATGTTATTGCTCGGCAACTTGAAATTGGTAGGGATAACCGTATTTGGTTTCACCTGACCAATCGACATGTGCTTCACCAACACACGGCACGTAGCCATCGTGTGGTTTGAGCGATCACAATACGAGCATAAGCGTCGACTGTCAGTGTTCGTACCCACAAGGGCTTGAGCACTTGCAACAGGAGCAGTTGATACCAGAGCACGTTCATTCTGGGTTTCAATACTTTCGGGTGTACCCCGGGATAGCGCGAATCTTTCTTGCGCGAGTTTTTTGGTCACATGGGACTCCAAGTTACTCTTAAGCTCTCGAAGAGGCAATATTTCACGGTTTCCGCGCCAAATGCGCATCTCACTCTCCCACGATGCAGGCATCGCGTTGAAGAGGAACACAGAGAAGACATTATCGTCAAAACTGTTGTTCAGTACGGTATTAAGACCGCTCATGGCGTCTTCGTACTTGAAAATGAACTCTGTCATGTCATCACCTTCCCGGTAACGAGCATTGTACAGGTAGTTCATAATGCCGTAGGGATCACCGTAAGCCTTGGTGCCCTTGTATCGATCGCATATGGCTTGAAAAATATCGTAAGCCTTGTCGAAACACTTGACAATTCTGATATGCTTATCATCAAGCGTCTTCATCAAGAATGACTTGACTTGAGCATTCAAGCGACGCGTCTGAGCAGCAGCAAGGAGAATCTTGTTTCTCACTTTGGCTTTAGCCTTCGCCTTGGCTCGCGCCTTGGCTTTTGCTGCTTTTGATCTTGCCTTGGCAACCTTCCTGGCATTCAGTGTTCCAAAAGATTCAACTTGAGCAGAAGCTGGGAGCACAGGAGTTGCAGGCTTAGAGACATCATCGTTTCCATCTTGAACTGCCGAATCCTCGATCGTGAGTCGGCGGACGTCGGTCGATGCAACAAAATCTTCTTCATCGTCGTCAAATTCATGATCCGGTTCCACATTTTCGTCCTGCGAGTCATTTTCTTCAACATAGTTGGAATCCGAATCTGGATCATCGTCGGTGTCCGAAACCATGTCCTCGTCGTCATCGTCAACGACTGGGTTTAGCTCGTAGTTGGGGTCTTCAATGAATCGAAGCAGGTTCTTCCCGTCCAGGTATGCTTGAATCCGGGTCTTCCAGACGTCAAAGTTGTCCGACCCGGTCAGGCGAGGAAAATCGGATGAGGTGGAGCTTGGGCTCATAACCTGTTGAAGTAATAGCACGTTGCGCGTAGAAGTAGTGAAGGAAGAGAAAAAACTTGCTTGAAAGAAGGCAAAAAGAATTATATTTTACAAGGACACTAAGCATTATGTCTGTAGAGACATTCATGTAGAGTTCCTATACCTCAGTAGAAACATTAACACTTAATGTATATATGCACATATAAGTGCAAGTGTAGCGGATGCAATGCCACTTATTCTCTAATGTGTTTATTCTTCAAAGAGTACCAAGGGTAATGATTCCTTATTAGATAAGAGAGGTAATTCTTATAAAGGGTAAATATACTGCGTACAAGCCATTTACTCCAACAGCCCCTCTAGATTGGATCAGTACATTTATGTAATTTTTTAATTTTAAATTAACATTTGTCCGTATGGGTATGAGCTAGATATAGCATTGTTTGAAAAATAGTTTTAGAAGCATCAGTAAGTCAAACCTCCAATTAAGTTTGACAAACACTGATTGGCTTCTCGTCTTGTTCATTCGAGCTTGCATTGCACCCCGGATCGGAAATACTCCTCGGATAGTTTCGGCCACGCAATAATGACTCTTACGAAACAGACCGCAGAGGAGTCAACGGGGAAAGGTGAGATGGAGCTTAATGATAAGCTCGCGGCATTAAAGAAGCCTTCGTGGAGTAGTCATCATTGAGTATGAATAAAAGTTTGCCATTTACCTTTTTTTTAATGTTTAAATATGTGAATTTGGTTTGTAAACTTCACAGTGTGCGTAGGAAAATCTTAGGCTGTTCAAGCTTTTCATTTTGTTTATGTATGACAAATTTGGTTAGACAACCAGGGAAAACCTCACATAGTTTGCGTAGGAAAACCTTAGGTTGTTCATGCTTTTCGTTTTGTTTAAGTATGTCAAATTTGGTTAGTATACCAGGGAAAACCTCACAGAGTCTGCGTAGGAAAACCTTAGGGAAATTGTCTATTTATTTTGTATGCTTGTATCGACTTTTTATTACAAGTTGTCACGCCAAGTTTATTTCTCAAATAAATGAATTGAGGCTTTGGAAGTGCCTTGGTAAAAATATCGGCTATCATGTCCTTTGTATTGCAATATGTAATAGCAAATTGTTGTTGTTCTACTTTTTCTTGAACGAAGTGATAGCGTATATCGATATGCTTAGATCTACCGTGCAATTCAGGATTATTTGCAAGTTTAATACAACTTTGGTTGTCTTCGTGAATTATTGTTGGTTTTGTGGAATGAAATCCAAGTTCACCTAGCAGGGTCTTTAGAAATATTACTTCCTGCATGCAATGACAGAGTGCAATATACTCAGCTTCAGTTGTGGATAGAACCACAGTATGATGTTTTCGAGAAAGCCACGATATCGGGCTTTTACCGATCATTGTCACAAAACCACCTATAGATCGTCGGGTATCTAAGCAGCTCGCATAGTCAGAGTCTGAAAAAGCAGTAAGACTGTCCGTGAGTTGACGGGTAGTCTGCTGGATGGTTCCACCCAGAGTTAGTCCGTGGCTTTTTGTGCCATGAAGGTATCTGAAACCTCGAACTACTGCTTTCCAGTGTTCTTCTCCAGGGTTGGAGAGGTATTGACTTACTTCTCTCATGTAGTACGCAAGATCAGGGCGAGTGCCTATCATAAGATACATGAGGCTGCCGACTGCCTCGCGATATGGAATGTCTTTCATCATATTTCTATCAGCTTCCGTTTGAGGGCTCATGGCACTAGACAGTTTAATGTTGCGGTCAACTGGTGTAGTGACGGGATACGTTACAATATTTTTAAAGCGATCCAGGACCTTAGTTGCACATTTCTCTTGGTGAATGAAGATTGTTCGGTCTTTGCGGTTCCGCTCTATGGACCACCCGAGCAAGTACTTCACCTCCCCTAAATCTGTCATATTGAATCTCTGCTTCAGGGCAGATTTGATTTCAGTGACGAGGGAAGGTGTTGGAGCGATGATCAGAAGATCGTCAACATAGACTGCAATATAGCATGTCTGGTTATGGAGCGATCCGAAAAAGACACATCGATCTTTGATGAGACGTCGGAATTTGATGCTCTCCAGGAATTTCGCGAGGGTTTGATACCAAACACGCGGTGCCTGTTTGAGTCCATACAAGCTCTTCTTGAGCTTGCACACCAAATGCTCTTTTCCTGGGATTGCAAATCCCTCAGGTTGCTCCATATAAATTTCTTCATCAAGAAAACCATTGAGAAAAGCAGTCTTCACATCCATTTGGTGAATTTCATAGTTAAGGATTGCTACAATAGTAAGAAGAAGACGAAGGACTTCCATTCGTAGCACAGGGGCAAAAATTTCTATGTAGTCAATACCAAACTGTTAGAGAAAACCTTTTATTACTAATCGAGCTTTAAATCGATCTACTTCGCCGTTGCCGTTGTATTTGACAACCCAGAACAATCGGTTTCGAAGTACTTTCCTTCCCGATGGCCGAGGGACAAGTGTCAATGTGCCGTTGTCATCATGAGACTTGATCTCAGATTGAGCAGCATTGAACCAGTCTTCAGCATGGGTAGATGTCATAGCTTCACGGAATGTACGCGGCTCGGCAATATAGCGAATAGCTAATAGGGTGTATATGAGATTGGCTCGACGATGTTCGGCTGCAATGTTCTCAAAACCGTTTAAAAGTGGAGCGGATTTTTCAAGAAGAACGTCATTTTGTTTACCTATGTCATCAAACTTGCGCTTGGTGCCTCGTTGGGATGGTTGTGTAATAAAGCTATATGTTTGCTCGTTTCGGTGCAAAGCATCAGCCAAGGATGGCAAGTGAAGTGATTTAACCGCTGATGTAGATGCAGCCCATTCTGTAGGCTGATGGGTTACATTATAGGGTGTCGTAGGCAATATAATACGATCGGTATATGGGGAAGTATCATCCCTAATAGGTTGTTCTAGCTCTGTTGATCGATTTGTTGATCTATCTAATCCTGGTTCTGTTGGCAAAAATGCCAAGGAGGGGAATACGGTTTCATCAAAGGTAACATCACGGCTGTAGATAATCTTGCCAGTGGAAACATTAAGTAATCGAAAACCACGCTTATGGTCGGGTAGACCGAGGTACATGCATATAGTAGCACGCGGATCTAGCTTGTCCCGATGTGATTCTGGGACGTGGACAAAAGCTTTGCATCCAAAAACACGGAGATTCATGACGGAAGGTTTCTTGTCATACCAAAGCTCATATGGCGTTTTATTATTTGTAACAGAGCTGGGGATCATGTTCACCAGGTCGGTAATGTGGCGAACGCATTCAGCCCATAATTCACGAGGTAAATTTCCATCAAATAAGGTAGCCCGAACGCGTTCCATATAGGTGCGCATTCTTCTTTCAGCTACGCCATTCTATTCAGGCGTGTATGCCATCGTAAATTGTGTTTTGGTTCCATATTTGTCCCACAGCGTCCGACCAAGTTTTTCATACTCTTTCGCATTGTCAGCTTGGAGAGTTTTAATTTCAGGGTCATAATAAATGGACGTGTATTCGACAGTGTGAACGTCAGAGCTAAAAACGTTAAGTGCCTTGCGGCGAAAGTCTTCATAGCATTCATATAGTTCTGAACGAACTTTGATAATATATGTGACTGCGAAACGCGTACAGTCATCAATAAAGATTAAAAATAGCGACAACCGGTTAGACTTGGTGTCGGCATTGGACCACATATATCACTATGAACCTTTTCAAGAGGAAATTTTGCACGTTCAACGATTTTATTTAGATTAAATGGTTGACGGTGTGACTTTGCTAGTGAGCATGAAGAACATGTAATATCTAGTTGCGATCCTACTCCATCGAAGTCATGACCGATGATCGCTTCATTCTTAGGCAAAGCCTGTAATATACGAAAGTTAGGATGACCCATTCGTTTATGTAATCGTAAAATGGCTGACTTACCATGAAGGGTGATCAGAGCCGTCGGGTTGCTAGTCGATGTCGACTTCGGACTTGCCATGAATTGGTACAAGTCGGCATGCGTGGCAATTTTGGCCTTCACGCTAAAATGTTGACTCGTATTAATCGCGCATTGCATGCGATTAAAAGAGAAGCGAAAGTCTTCCTTCACAGCCGCAGGCACCGAAAACAAATTGAACTTGAGTTCGGGTGCGTAGAGGACGTTGCGCAGCATGAGCGTCTGAGGTCGTCCCTTGGAATCAATGACCTTGAGGGAGATATCACCAATCGCTAGGATCGGGATTTGGTTTTTCCCACCCACAGTGATCCAGCCTGTATAAGGCGTTATTGTCGTGAAGCACGCTTGGTTATACGTCACGTGGCGCGTACAACTAGAGTCGATAGTCCAGACCGGATCAACATCCGTGGAAGTCATCTTGGCTGTCAAACCAAACGTCGACACAGTGGCGGCGGTAATGGCAATCATCGCGCTGTTGTTGTGACGGGACTGATGGTACCCGTTGTTTCCTTGGTTGAAATTGCTGTTGCCACCATTGTACACACCGTTCCCATTGTTGTAGGTATCGCTGCTTCCATTGAAGGTGCGCTGTGGGTTGTAGCCGGAATTTCCTTGGCTGTTTCCACGACCGGAATTTCGGTTGCCTTGACCGTATTCATGCTGACCAAAATTACGCCTGCCCCCATTACTATTGCGGCTGGTGCCACGCGAGTATGGGTGTTGACGATTGTTGTGGACATTGGTCGAGTTGCGTCGGGTGCTCATGTTATTGCTCGGCAACTTGAAGTTGGTAGGGATAACCGTGTTTGGTTTCACCTGACCAATCGACATGTGCTTCACCAACACACGGCACGTAGCCATTGTGTGGTTTGAGCGATCACAATACGAGCATATGCGTCGACTGTCAGTGTTCGTACCCACAAGGGCTTGAGCACTTGCAACAGGAGCAGTTGATACCAGAGCACGTTCATTCTGGGTTTCAATACTTTCGGGTGTACCCCGAGATAGCGCGAATCTTTCTTGCGCGAGTTTCTTGGTCACATGGGACTCCAAGTTACTCTTAAGCTCTCGAAGAGGCAATATTTCACGGTTTCCGCGCCAAATGCGCATCTCACTCTCCCACGATGCAGGCATCGCGTTGAAGAGGAACACAGAGAAGACATTATCGTCAAAACTGTTGTTCAGTACGGTATTAAGACCGCTCATGGCGTCTTCGTACTTGAGAATGAACTCTGTCATGTCATCACCTTCCTGGTAACGAGCATTGTACAGGTAGTTCATAATGCCGTAGGGATCACCGTAAGCCTTGGTGCCCTTGTATCGATCGCATATGGCTTGAAAAATATCATAAGCCTTGTCGAAACCCTTGACAATTCTGATATGCTTATCGTCAAGTGTCTTCATCAAGAATGACTTGACTTGAGCATTCAAGCGACGCGTCTGAGCAGCAGCAAGGAGAATTTTGTTTCTCGCTTTGGCTTTAGCCTTTGCCTTGGCTCGCGCCTTGGCCTTTGCTGCTTTTGCCCTTGCCTTGGCAACCTTCCTGGCATTCAGTGTTCCAAAGGATTCAACTTGAGCAGAAGCTGGGAGCACAGGAGTTGCAGGCTTAGAGACATCGTCATTTCCATCTTGAACTGCCGAATCCTCTATCGTGAGACGGCGGACGTCGGTCGATGCAACAAAATCTTCTTCATCGTCGTCCAGTTCTTGATCTGGTTCCACATTTTCGTCCTGCGAGTCATTTTCTTCATCGTAGTTGGAAACAGAATCTGGATCATCGTGGTGTCTGAAACCATGTCTTCGTCATCGTCGTCAGCGACTGGGTTGAGCTCGTAGTTGGGGTCTTCGATAAATCGGAGCAAGTTCTTTCCGTCGAGGTATGCTTGAATCCGGGTCTTCCAGACGTCAAAGTTGTCGGAGCCGGTCAGGCGAGGAAAATCAGATGAGGTGGAGCTTGGGCTCATAACCTGTTGAAGTGATAGCACGTTGCGCGTAAAGGTAGAGACGGTAGAGGAAGAACTTGCTCGTAAGGAGGCAAAAAGAATTATATTTTACGTTTATCAAGGACACTAAGCATTATGTCTGTAGAGACATTCATGTAGAGTTCCTATACCTCAGTAGAAACATTAACACTTAATGTATATATGCACATATAAGTGCAAGTGTAGCGGATGCAATGCCACTTATTCTCTTATGTGTTTATTCTTCAAAGAGTACCAAGTGTAATGCTTCCTTATTAGATAAGAGAGGTAATTCTTATAAAGGGTA